>JALPQI010005309.1:0-61452 GCA_025490895.1 Thaumatotibia leucotreta | reverse complement strand
TAATATAAAGCAATTTCAATTTTGTCAGAATAAAAAAAGTTATTGTATTTAAATGTCCATGTTTAGATGTCTTTTTGGTGAAAGTTTGCTTCGGTTAGATTTACTCGTTTTGAAATTAGAGACAATGGAACTTGAAAGACGAAAATTGGTAGTGCACAAATACTTAGAAAATCCCTCTTGGTCCAGGTCGAGACCAAACCCACGGTGTGTAGGGTTTAAAAAAAATAAACAGACTCTCTCTTTCGATAGAAATACCCAAATTGTGCGGAAATCAAGCGCTACTGAAAATACCATATAATAAAACAAAATCTAGGTATGTCGGTTTTTAATATAGCACGCAAATTAAAAAATAGTCGAAGTACTATATGACATATTCACCTTAGAGCAAGGTACAAGAGCTATAGAGCCATAAAAAAACAAATGAAGACCGAGTAGTTCACGCTGAACGTCCACGGCGGCAGCGTGTTTCCCTGTGGGGAAGGAGTCAGGGTGCTCTTCCAGTACCCGGAGTGTGTGCTAGAGGGCGCTGATCGCGTCCGTGTGTTCGGGAGAGACCCGGAGCGGCTGAGATATGTGGCTGAGAGGAGAGTGAGGAGATGAGATGTGTAACTTTGTAGATTAAAAGAGCTTATTTCCATAAGAATATAAAGCAAAGGCAATTTTGTCGCATAAAAAAAATTGGTGGTCAGAATAAAAAAAGTTATTACATTTTATTAGTTACATTTCTTTTTGCTAAAAGTTTGCCTCGGATAGGTTTACTCGTTTTGAAATTAGAGACAATGGAACTTGAAAGACGAAAATTGGTAGTGCACAAATAGGTACTTAGAAAATCCCTCTTGGCCCGAGTTGAGGCCAAAACCACGGTGTGTAGTGTTTTAAAAAAATACGAAGATCTTGTATCTTTCGATAGAAATACCCAAATTGTGCGGAAATCTAGCTTTACTGACAATACCTTGTAGAAAAAAGTGTTAAGGGCGATAAAACAAAGTCTTTTATCTAGGTATGTCGGATTATAATATAGCTTACAATTAAAAAATAGTAAGTCGAAGTACTATGTGACATATTCGCCTTAGAGCAGGGTACAAGAGCTATAGAGCCATAAAAAAACAAATGAAGACCGAGCAGTTCGTTCTGAACGTCCACGGCGGCAGCGTGTTTCCCTGTGGGGAAGGAGTCAGGGTGCTCTTCCAGTACCCGGAGTGTGTGCTAGAGGGCGCTGATCGCGTCCGTGTGTTCGGGAGAGACCCAGAGCGGCTGAGATATGTGGCTGAGAGGAGAGTGAGGAGGTGAGAATGTGTAACTTTGTAGATTTAAAGAGCTTATGCCCATAAGAATATAAAGCAATGGCAATTCTGACGCATAAAAAAAACTGGTGGTCAGAATAAAAAAAAGTTATTGCATTTAATTAGTTACATGTCTTTTTGCTAAAAGTTTGTCTCGGATAGGTTTACTCGTTTTGAAATTAGAGACAATGAAACTTTAAAGACGAAAATTGGTAGTGCAGAAATACTTAGAAAATCCCTCTTGGGCTTGAGGCCAAAACCATGGTATGTAAAAATATACAAAGACTATCTTTTGATAGAAATACCCAAATTGTGGGGGGGGGGGGGGGTTGGAGGAAGGAGTCAAGGTGCTCTTACAGTACCCGGAGTGTGTGCTAGAGGACGCTGATCGCGTTCGAGTGTTCGGAAGAGACCTGAGCGGCTGAGATATGTGGCTGAAAGGAGAGTAAGGAGGTGAGTAGATAGGATAGGATAGGGATAGGATAGGATAGTTCGGTTTAAAGACATTTATTTCTCATAAGAACACGGTTCACTTACATGAGATTACAAAAAATAATAACATTAATGTAACATGGTATTCCAACACATCTTACGTCTTAGGTATCTTAACATTAAACATTATCATGTATATATTCTTTTAACTTAGTTTTAAACATGCTTTCTGATTGAGATTCTTTCAAATGTTTCGGTAAATTATTATACATTTGTGCGCCTTCAGATATAATAGTTCTTTTTCCATATCCAGTTCTGTGTCTAAATAATTTAATTTTGTTGGTATTTCTCAGGTTGTGTCTAAATTTCCTTTTGGTTAGTATTATTTGCGAATGTATATTCAGTGTGAGTAACCTGTTGATGAGTATGCAGGTGCAGTATGTGTACAGTTGTTTTAAATTATATAGTTTAGTGTTTGTATATAGTAATTTCGTTCTTGTAAGCTGAGGATATTTGAAAAGACGTTTTATTACCTTATTTTGCGCTGACTGTAGACCTTTTAGATTAGTCTTAGCTGCACAACCCCATACTTCTATTAAATATTGTAGATGAGACTTTACTAATGAGTTGTATATTAGAGTTCGAGCTTTATGAGGTATACAGCCAGTACAATTTCTTAAGGCCCCACCTAAGGCAGATAACTTGGATCTAAGTTTTTGTATGTGGCATTTCCAGTTTAGTTTATCATCTAATAGTAAACCTAGATATTTTTCACAGGAAGAACGATTTATGGTATCATTATTTATGCTTATAGTAGGGTGGTGTAAAAGCTTTTTATTTTTGGCAGCAAAGATCATGTAAGAAGTTTTTTTTGTATTTATTGTCAACAAGTTGCTTTGACACCACGTGCTATATAGATTTACGTCTGATTGTGCTTTCTCAACAAGATCTGTAAGACTCCTACCAAAATAAAATAAACATGTATCATCAGCATAAAGAGTGACTTCTGCTGATAGGCCTATGGAACAGACATTGTTAACATAGATTAAGAATAACAGGGGTCCCAATATAGATCCCTGTGGTATTCCACACTGAACTGATATCGGATCACTTAGGTAGTTTCCTATTTTAACAATTTGGGTTCTATTTGTCAAATAAGATTTAAATATGTTGTAGGCTGTACCTGTTATACCTAGATTCTCGAGTTTCTGCATAAGTATGGGATGACTTACAGTGTCGAAGGCCTTTTTTAAGTCGATAAAAACACCTAAAGCAACATTTTTCTGATCAATATTAGTTTTTATTTTGGTAACAAGATCGATTGTTGCTGAAAGTGTATTAGATGATTTTCTAAAGCCATATTGTTGTTGAGTTAAGAAATTCAGGTTAGTTAGGTGGTTATCTAGTCTTTGATACAGAATCTTTTCAAAAATCTTCGATACAACAGGTAAGACAGATATCGGGCGATAATTTCCAGGGTCAGTCTTCGACCCTGATTTATGTATTGGTGTGATCTTTGCTACTTTTAGGCTGTCGGGAAATATGCCCGATTGAAGACAATTATTTACACAATCTGTAAGGTTACCGGCTATAAGATTTGAGATACATTTCATTGATTTGGTACTAATATTATCAATCCCTGTAGTAATATTTGCGTCAAGGTTATTTATTATTTTTGTGACTTCGTCAACAGTACAGGGTTCGATTTCATGCATAATTGTTTTTGGATTAGAATCCATGTAAGTCAGTAAATATTTCGCATCTTTTTCGATGAGCTTATACCCATTTGTAAAACCTACATCGTACTGGTTTCACGGGCGATGAACAATGGTAATTGTTTTTCATCAGGCGTTTCCGTCCTGAAGAACCTGATTAGGTCGGCGTGTCAGTGTAAGGTATGGGTTAAATTTTATTCCACTACCCTTTTACCCACGGACGAAACCCGAAGCGACTGAGTTATTCGTACGTAGCTCTCGAATATGAAAGTAATTAGGACTTGTGTAGATGAGTACATTAGTCCTACTTACTATTACACTTCATGCTCCCTATCGGTTTTCGGGTAGTTTCCGTTAGAATGAAAAACAAAGGCGTGAGGGTTCTTTTCCAAAGTTTTTCTCTAGACTTCTAGAGGGAGCTGATTGGGTTCGTGTGTTCGGGAGAAACCCGAAGAGGCTGAGATACATGACTGAGAGGAGAGTGCGAATGAAGAGTGAAAGTGAGAGTTTATTGATTTTATAATCATTTCTCCTTCAAAAAAAAATACCTAACCTAACACGTAACTAAAAATGTTTAATTTAAAATTGTATTTATATCTGTAAACAAATATACCGAGACAAACTAGAAGTAGAATATTCCAACGCGCTTTTAATTAATATGCTCACCGTTCTCCATATCAAACGAACCATTTAGATGCTAAATGTACTACAACTGTACTGCTATAACTGTACAAAATCCAGTCGACTATTCCCCACCATATCCCAAATGTTCGCATTAGGAGACTAATTGGTGGTCATGATTTCGGCTAATTTCACCGCAGAAATGCACCGTGCTGACTCCAAAACTATAACGACTTATTTTCCATTGCAACTCTGAATTTCAACTTTATCTCTATGAGTTAAGGATTGTTATTACCGGTAGTCTCGGCGGTTAAGACTTTTCGCTAGTAGGGCAATGTGCTAATGATTCGAAAATTCATATTCGCGGAATGAATGAGATATAATTAGATGTGAAAATGGTGCTTAACGTTGGCGGAATAAGATCTTAGTTTGAGTGGAGATTGGTTGATGAAATAATGACATATCGAACTTGTTCAGGATTTCTATCCGATTTCCTTCTGATTGTTAGTGATGTAGTTTTCGCTTGTTGTATTTTGATTTAATATTTGAATTTTTCAGAGGTAATTTTTCACAGCCCATCAAAATAAAATGTTGTGAATACCTACTACCTGTCTACTTTATATGGTACTTAATGTAAAGGTTTAGATTGTTTGAAAAAAAAAAGTTTTGTCTTAGAGTTATAGGGGCAGGGGGTATCAAATTCGTTTTTCGCAGTGTAAAGGTGCATTCAAACCAAACGAGCATTCGCTATTCTAACGCCCTACTCTACGAAATTCGATCGTTACACAAAACGTGACTCGTTGATTTCGTAAAGTGGGGGATAGAAGAGCGAATGCTCGTTTGATCTGAACGCATCTTTAGACGAAGTCGCAAACCTATTGCGTTGATCGCATGCGTCTGAAGGTGGGTTTGCACCAAACGAGCGAATGCTCATTCTATCCCTATTTAGAACTGTTCGACATGATGCCAACGTCCACTTTTCATCATCACTCCGCTCGCCACCGACTGGGCGCTCATCCTCACACCTTGCAACCTAAATGGTCGCGCACCGTGCGGTTTCAGAGGAACTTCCTCCCGCGCACAGTCCCTCTGTGGAATGAGCTCCCTGCCGAGGTTTTCCAGTTGGACTACAGTATGGGGTTCTTCAAAAGAGGAGTGTACAAGTTCTTATTGGGTCGGCAACGCGCATGTGACACCCCTGGGGTTGCAGGCGCCCATAGGCTACGGTGACTGCTTTCCATCAGGCGGGCCGTATGCTTGTTTGCGACCGACGTGGTATAAAAAAAAAATATCCCCCACTCTACGAAGCGACCACGTTTCAGTACCATATGTCATCACTGGCAACACACACTGATCAAAGACTTTCATCTTATTACATAATTCAAGTTTATTACAACTTCAATTTGTGCTTGTTATAACAGGGGCCAGCACACAGTGTCGTTCGACTGCCGTCTCTTCAGCGAGCGATATCCGGAGTACTGCTTCGTGTACGTGTCTCAAGCTGTCACCGGCGCCGTCGCGGATGTTAGGATGGATTGCCTGCCCACGCTACCACTGTCTGGTAAGCCTCTGGCTTACTCCCTTGTTCATAAATAAGGATATTTTTCTAGCAAGACGAGAGATTGACAAAATGAAACATTAACATAACTGTTATCGATGAGTCCCTATTCTTATAAAGATGCTAACTTCATAAAATCAGGTAACCAAGAAATACAGAACCCTTCTAGGCTTTAATTTGTATTAATCATTGCCTATAACGTTAGAGTATTTTTTATTAGTCTTTGTTCTTTTGATGGGTATTCAGTAGAAAAGAAAAATAAATAGCATTTTGAATATAATTTGCATTCTTGTAACTTATCTCTACGTTACGGCGCATTCATCATCATCATCATCAGCCTATGTTAGTCCACTGCTGGACGTAGGCCTCTCCTATTAACTATGCGTATAGACGCATTAGGAGGTAAATGCCCATAATCGCCACGCTGAGCAAGCGAATTGGCGATCGCAGTAATGTGTCCACTATGATGACGCTGCTGCCCATCATCAATCTTAGTCGACTCTTACGACGCCCGCAGGAGGAGTTGGGGTGATGACAAATGTATTCTTACTGCCGTCACCACACGGCGCATTATTTGTCTACTATTACAAAACTTATCGATAAAAATTATGTTTATGTTTGATTTTGTCAATCTCTCGTTCCTGCTAGAAAAATATCTAGGTATATTCATAAACGTCTCCTAACTTAGCAAGCCGATAAGCATTATTTGTCCCTTGATCTTATTAATATTTTGATAAGACCGAAAGGGACAAACAATACTTAGCGGATTGCTAAGTTAGGAGACGGTTATGAATAAGGGGTTTAGATGTTTTTATTTATTTTCAATCTATTAAAACGATTAAACTACCATTGAGTAATCAACTCCAAATAAAGGGTCCCCAGAAATAAATGACATACATCATCAGCCTAAGTATAATAGTCCACTGCTGGACGTAGGCCTCTCCTATTAACTATGCGTATAAACGCATTAGGAGGTAAATGCCCATAATCACCACGCTGGGCAAGCGGATTGACGATCGGCAGTAATGTGTCCACTATGATAACGCTGCTGCCCATCATCAATCTTTTCTTTTATCAAAAAACGGTCAGTGACACTTCGATCCCTTAGTCGACTCTTACGACACCCGCAGGTGGTGACAAAGGTATTCTTACTGCCGTCACCACACGGCCAAGAAATAATTGAAATTCCGACAAGGTAGTGTCTTGACATGCAGCGTTGTTCATGATAAGCGTCGATTTGCCTTTGCCCCGACCATCACGCCGCGGCCACGACATCGGTCTAAGGCGACCGGCTTAGCGGAAATCGTATGGCGCTCCCTCTCGTACCCATATCGGCATCCCGCTCCCACTCATGGATTCGCTCGCCGCTGGTCGCCTTAGACCAATGTCGTGGCCGGGGCATCATGATATTTCAAGGTGCATTTAGACCAAACGAGCATTCGCTCATTCTATTCCCCACTCAAATCAACGAATTTCGACGAATTACATATATAAATGTTCTGACTTTTTACAGACTTTACATCTCTTGCTATTATTATTATATTTCAATTTATTTAAAATCAATTTTGTTTTTGTTTTTTTTTTAATGCATGTTAGTTGTAAGATGTACCATGATTGTTTGAAAAAACCGCCAAGTTTCTTACCGGTTCTTCTCGGGTCATCGGTGTAGGGTTAGAACCGGAAGTAGTTTTAATACTTAGACGATTTAAAAGAGTTTGTTTCTATTCCAATTTGAATAAAGAATTATTTGACTTTGAATCACGTATTGTGTAACGAACGAATTTCGTAGAGTGGGGGATAGAATGAGCGAATGCTCGTATGATCTAAATGCACCTTCATTATTAACACGTTCAGCTGAACAATGTCTATAGACGTCGAAGATTGTATGTTTACAACGAGTTATAATCCCCCGTTGCTATGCAATAGAGAACGTCAATTCAGTACACTAATATCTGTCAACAATGTCACTTTTTGACATATCGTCGGTTGACAATCAAAACTCACTAAGTAACAAATACCTACTTGAAATAAAGCTCGTATCTCAGTTCCGATTCAGTACAGACATACGACGTTGCTAAGAGTAGTGACAGTTTTTATAATGACTTTTGCTTGTCAGCCGACGATATAATGTATTGAACTGACAGCTGTCCGAATTTACTTCATAGCGGCCTGGCACTGTAATTGGAGTTGCGGGTCCGAAAGTGTTAACTTATCACTTTTTGCCGCAGACGGCGGTGCCGGCGGGTGGGGCGAATGGTCGGCGTGGTCGGCGTGCCCCGCGCCGTCGCGGTGCTCAACTCGTACTCGCAGCCGACATCGCTTCTGCGACTCGCCGCCGCCCGCGTACGGCGCTAAATACTGCGAGGTAAGATGACGTCGGCGTGACCGACATAAGTTTACATAGGCTTGTGTCCGTATTAACCTTTCGTATGCTTAGTAGCAGATCTGCTCCATTACAATTTGACTTTATGCAATAACCGTCAAAGTTACATTTTGATACAATTGCTTGACAGTAACGCATACTAAAGGTTTACCGCCTTTGTGATTCGTCATCTACGTACAGAGCTAAATACTGCGAGGTAAGATGAAGTCGGCGTGATAGACTTAACTTCAACTGACTGCTATTTACTGCCTCTGTGACTCATCATCATCTATAGACAACAGGGGTGTTGTGATCTGATCATGACTTACGTCTTTCATCATCATCATCATCAGCCTATGATAGTCCACTGCTGGACGTAGGCCTCTCCTATTAACCATGCGTATAGACGCATTAGGAGGTAAATGCCCATAATCGCCAAGCTGAGCAAGCGGATTGTCGATCGCAGTAATGTGTTCACTATGATGACGCTGCTGCCCATCATCAATATTTTGTCAAATAATGGTCAGTGAAACTTCAATCCCTTAGTCGACTTTTTCGACACCCGAAGGAGGAGTTGGGGTGGTGACAAATGTATTCTTACTGCCGTCACCACACGGCCGGCACGGTTACGTCGTTGTACTAACAAAATTAAAAATGTATAAGAACTCAAAGTTTAAAGTTCGAAGTTCGTAATAAAACCAGGAATGTGTTCTAAAAGTGTATGATTATGGAATTATTCAAGTTTTTAGGTTTGTTTACGTTTTTTGTTTTCTAATAACAAATAGTATACCTACGCTAGTAATTACATAAGTCACAAAACAGAACTTGCGCAATTTCAATCTATTTCGGCAAATATAACCGTACAAACTCTTAAGTAAACATAGAGAAGGCATAAACTGTACAAATCATTCAGATGGTTGTTTACTTTGCGCGTAATGAAGTGAGTTTATGTGTAACTTTATTTATGTCACGTAACTGCGAAGTCATTCAAACATCTCGATGTGGTTCGATTGAACACGAAAAAAATGTGATTAAGTCATTAGTAATGTCTTAAACCTGTGTAATTACTTATAGCTCATCAGCATCACACACTCATTACTAGTTGCCGATTTCTAAGAATGAACATTTGATAGTTTAGTATATGACGTTAAGACTATCGGAAAAATGGTGAGTCTTACAATGAGAAAAAGGAATTATCTATAACTATCAAAAGTTAATTCTTAAAAATCGGCAACTAATTAATGTACGCATCAACTTACTATACGGTCCGCTCCAAAAATAAATTAACGTTTTTAATCCTTGTGTCATGGTACAATTACAATTAGTGATACAGCAAGGAAATAACTGTCAACAAAATCTATTCGATGAGGTTTAAACCAAATAATATGTTTAAAGTACCTACACAAACACTATACTAACAGAAACATCGAAAATATTAAATTTCTCTTTATCACTCCAATTGAAACGTAATTGGAGTGACAAAGATAAAGGTTTGGAATATTCGATATTCTGTGTTCGTTGTAGGAGCGATAAGAGTTGTTAGAAGTGTTAAAACGCCTTGCGTCGTAACCTAGCAACCGTCTAGCAGTTAAGTCAATATCCACCGCTGTCATAACAAACTACGATTTTCTGATTCTGAGTATTATACGCGCTTTGTATTACAAAATAAATCATGGCACCGAAAAAAGACAAAGGGAAAGATGCACCTGTGCAGAAAGCAGGCTTCACGGAAGTGGAGAAAACATTTTTGGAACTCCAATTAGCTGAGGCTAACAGGAAAGTCGCGAGACTACGGACGGCTGTTGATGAGTACGAATTACGAAATGAGGAGCTGCAGAAGGCTTACGATAAATTGGACGAAGATCGAGCTGATATTATTGCATTTCTGAAGAAAACTTTAAACAACAAGACTGAGGAAAACAATGAGTTAAAAGATAAAGTTAAAGGTTTGGAAGAAACACGGGAAATCGAAACAGCACAATTCAAAGAAACTGTCACCGAACTGGAGAGGAACTTCACTACCATGAAGGACCAGTTAACTTCAGAAAACAAACTATTAACTGGTAAACTTAACACGCTAGAAGAGTTCAGGGCTATAAGAGATGATTTGATGAGGAAATTCGAAAAACAAGAACAAGATTTTAAGGATCAAGAAATGAAGTACAAGAGAATAATATACGACGGTGAAAAGAAGTTTGTAGTTGGAAAAGATAAACTGAAGAAAGAAATGGAAGGTCGCCTTTTACAATTAGCGCAGGATTTCCAAGACGCTACGGAGTTGAGAATTGCAGCATCCACGCATAGGGTCATAAGAGAAAATATAGCAATTAATAATGAATTGGATAGCATTTTGGCGACACAAAGCAAACTTGCTGAACAGAATGAGAACTACAAGAAGAGTGAGCAAGCGGCTCGCATAGCTCAAGAACTTGCGGAGGAAGAGCGGGACACAGCCATCAACAAAAGTGTTGTCCAACTGAAAGTAATCGACCAGATCACTACAGCGTACCAAAATATGCGAAAAGATAAAGCACTAATGGAGAAACGAAACTTCGACATGGATACGCTGCAAACAAAGATACAACAGCTTACAAAAGAAAACGATAAGTTGACGTTACAAGTCAGAATTTTAGAACAGAATTTACACGGTAAATTGAATGAGCAAAACAAGTCCCTTGTGCAAGCCGCAAAGATTGCAAGAGAATCTAAAAAAATGAAGAGTATCTTGAAGGAAGCCGCAATAGCTATACAGGCTGCTCTTAAATTAGATCAATGGGCTGCGACAGATACTACTAGAGAACTCATGGATAGACAAGTATTACTTTCACGCCTTCTTAGCATAGTTACACAGTATCGAGACGCCATTAGAGCTGAATCTGTGGATACACTCACTTCTCTTGAGAAAGTATACGAAGAAGGTGACCTTGGTTTCGTACCGAAGAGAGTATCGAAGAAATCCATAGCATCTGTTGCCAGTTCGGCTTCTAAGACATCTCGCGGATCTCCAAAGCGCGCTTCACTGTCAGCATCTGTATCTTCTTCAACCTTAGGCAGCGTGAAGACTGTGCCAAGTGTACAGATTCTGCCATTCTCGTCTGAACCCGATCTGCCTACCAAAGAAAGCATTATGTCCTTCGCGACTTCGACTAAATCTAGCGAGTCTAGCGAGAGCGAGGAGGAATCTTCCGAGGATCCAACTGATATTGAAAAGATGCTGGAACAGAGTAAGCTAGAGATACAGAAGTCTATCTTGAAAGATCTCGCTTATACTCAGTCTCAGATGAAGTCTCAGATACTTAAGTCTAAGTCAGTTATGATTCAGGAAGACGTCGAAGTATTGGAAGGCGAAGGGGAACCTGAAGAAGGGAAAGGGGAACATGTGGAAGGGGAAGGGGAGGGGGAAATGGGGGAGCATGTTGAGGGTGAGAATTTAGGGGAGATAGCGGAGGGTGAGGAATCGGAGGCAAAGACAGTTGAAGGTGAAGAGGCAAAAGAACCTAAAGAGGACTGAGAAAATAGTGTGTAGAATGTTTAGTTTTTTATAGGTTAATATTTACACGTTTTTTTATTAATAAATTTCCTTACATCGTTTAAAATTGTATTTTCTTTTCAATAACCTATGGAATTTGGTGCAGTCGCGTCATATATAAGTACTTAAACATTTGTGCCCTTTATATCAAACTTGATATTAGTAAGTTCTGTAAAAATGTTAGGGCCCTTCTATATAATCAAAGTTAATCCTAGCTTTTTTTATGGAATTGAAGGCAAACGAGCAGACGTATCGCCTGATGGTAAACGATCACCGTCGCCCAGCTAAAGTCTGTATAGCAAAGCATGCCCATGTGTCTCACTCTCACGTATCTTTTCTTTCTGAACAGGCTCAGTTTGTCCATAATTAAATGTGTTTAGTAAATAACATAAATTCGCGTACCTTTTTGACCTATATTGTCATAGGGATAAGAGCGAAAAGGATACGTCAATCAGTTACCTTACTGGACGTGACATATGACCCAAACATCAACGCGGCGCGGTGTCATAGGTGAGCGATTCCCTTGCGACGTGACGCGACACGACGCGACGCGATAAATTCAAATAGCTGCTAGATAAGTTTAGTGTCCTACGTGACCAACCCCGGCGCGGCGTGCGGGCGACGTGACACGACGCGAAGCGAACGCGATCAGTTTGTTAGATATTGTCGCGCGATCGAAGCGCAACACCTGAATAGTGTGTCGTTTTGTTTATTGAAAATGTCCGATCGATATTTTTTTCGCGTGCACGTAGGACAAGGTCATCGCATCGCATTCGCATACATTTGCGTCTTCGTCGTATCGAATTGCGTCGCAAATCTTGAATCGCCTACGTAGGACCTAGGTCCTATGAATGCACACATCCATAGCGGTTAGGTGCACGCACGCAACTGATATTAAATTAATATTTGCAATGTACAATTTTCAGACCAAATAAATCTAGATGAGCTAGCTTATCTCTAAAATACTTTTTTATTTTCGACATTACCATCGAAGCTTACAGCCTGTTTCGCAATCCCCAGATAAAAATATCCGTCACATAAAATTAAACTATACTTTTTCCCAGGCATATAAATAAATGAAAAAGACAGCTAGCATTTATCTGATACTAGCTTTTTTCGGCGATAGTGAAATAGCCCCTTAGGCTCCATTTCATCAAACTTTTATTTGAAATAAAATTAAAACGCTCTCTGAGACTAGTGTCAAATTGCTATGGAATTTTGACATTACCGTAAAATGAGTTAATAGGAAGTAAACTGGTCTGTTAGCCCAGGACAAACAGTTCAGTTTAGAACAGCAGATTTTTCATGTGTTATTCTAAACCACTAATTGGAGTTCGAGGCCAAAGAAACTACGACAGTTGCGTTACTGTCAAATCTGTCAAAGTCTCTTATGTCATTGTCAAATAAAGTTTTCAGGTTTCGACAACCTTTTTGTCATTAATGTTTTTTATTTAAAATAATTCGTAATTAAAACATTACATACCACTGTAATGTTTGTACACCTTTTTGTTTAATATGGCTGTCACAACTAGAATTATCTTAAAAACACGTTAATACCTAAAAACTTTTATTTTCTTTAAACTAACATTGATATGACAAAATTGTATCGTAAAGAACTTAAAATGATAAGAGCCTACGTTTCAAAGCCTATTTTAACACCGTTTTTTTTTCTTTTTTTTTGGATAATTGTAGTGTTATATTGACAATTAATCACTTTATCGTAAAAAATCCAGGGGTCACATTTTTTGGTTTCAGGCTTATCTGGGTTAAAAAGAAGTTAAATTACCAGTGAACACAAACGACAGCGTGCCATATTTATTAAGACAGTATGGTTAAATTACTAAGTGAGCCCCTGCCTTACCACGGGTTAAAATTATGGGAAAGAAATTTGGAAAAGTAAAATGAGAGTATTTTTTGTATTTTATTTTTTATTTGTCTTATTTATCACTTATCCTCCTGAGTCCTGGGTAAAAATCGAGTGGCCTCCCATAAAAGCCAAGCAAGAGTCCTTTATAACCAGTCCATCAGTGTTGAGTCCTGAACTTACTGACGCTTATTTTAAGGTTTAAAATGACTTTGTCAGATTTTTGTTGGAACAAAGTTGGTTATACTATATACTCTAAGAGGTATATTTTAAGCATTTTATTTTACTAATTATTTGGGCGTCATAAAGGCCTCTCGGCTTTTATGTGACTAATATTATATGTACAATGTTTTTTTTTTATCTGGCGAATATGTGTCATTATGTACGAAATCAGGTGTATTTATTTATTTCACAAAGGAGATAATACAGAAACATACATAGGGGATAAATATTACAAAAAAGTAGGTTACAGTAATGAATAGGTACAGATGTTTCCTGGAACTTATCTCACTAAGAACACAAAAAACCAAACTAAATTACAAATAATAGCATAGTAACAAAGCAGCAGTGACTAGGAACAACTAATTTGTGTAGCTTTGAAAAATAAAATTTTACGAATACGAAATGTGAACATAAAGCACGCTACAAAGTAATATTTTGGAATTTCCTAAACGTATGCAGAAATAGGGTTTTAATTTATGTGTGGTTAAATTGTTGTACCAAATGTTATTAACACCTGAGGTGATACAAGCGCAATACCAACTTTGTTACTAATAATTGCGGATAATTAAATTTTATTAAAATATCTTATATTTACGTGAAAATAAGTAAATAATATTGTTTCTATAAATTGAAGAATTAAAATTACCAATAAATAAGATATCTCAACGCCAGTTCTTAGAAAATAAGGATTTACTAATGTAAGAACATTTTATTACTGTGGCAATATTTTCATACTATCTTTGGCCTCGAACTCCAATTACTGGTATATACTGGACTTTTTGTCCTGGGCTAACAGAGCAGTTTACTCAACATTCCTGTTTACCCCTTTTTGCGGCACTAAGGGGTGTACCGATAAAAAACTGGCAAATTCAAATGAAAAAATCGGATCGATATAGTAAGGTAGATAATTATAATTTCATGCTTTGGAAATTAACCAGGAAGTCTTAACTTAGCTGACTGTAGTACTTTTGCGTTACTACTGCATTTCAGGTACTCACAGTACAGCTTCTTCGAAACCTCTTCCAAACTATCTTTTCCAAACATTTTTTTCATTTTTTGTATGAAGTTTTCTAAATTATGGGACTGTTGTCGATATATCTGGATATTCTTCCCGTGTTCCTTAAGATATTCTTGACTTATGCATACTATCCTTGATACTTTTTGGCACTGATTTCGCTTCATAAGACTATGCCAAAGAGATTAAGATTTGTATAGGATTAAATAATTGATTAAAGACCCATAACATTTTCACATAATATGTGACATCATTCCCTTCACAGAGTATTACTGCGCCCAAGGAAGGGGTATATTAAAATAAACATGGAGATTAACCAGAAATATAGGTCACTTCTGCAGAACACGAAATCGTGCAATATAAAAAAAAAGAGCTTGGAAAAATATTTTTCGGTTCTGGAGAACTTGTATTGTGAATACTGAAATTGCAGTAGCAACAAAAAAGGACTAAAGTTAGCTAATTTAAGACCTCCTAGTTAATTACAAAAGCGAGAAATTACAGCTTTTTAACTATATTGACCCGATTTTTTCATTTGAATTTGCCAGTTTTTTATCGGTACACCCCTTATACGCTAGAGTAAGCGCTATTCTTCGAATAAAAGTTTGGTCAAATCGAGCCTTAGCCGCGCAAATAGTTTAAGTGTCAAACTCAAAAACGTCCAGCTTTAGTAGCACGTTTTTTTTCTTCTAATTGACTTGAGGGCTAGTTTAAAAAACTTTCAACGTGGATGTGAAGCCTTATTTTAAACTAGTTTATAAGGAGCCTATCTCAACTTAGGCTAAGTTTCTGCTAGAGCTTGAGTAAATATGGCATCTGTTATAAAATGTTACGTTACTTTAGAACGCTCTTTGTCTTCATAAACTTTAAACTTTAAGCGTATTCTAAGCGCTATAAGAAAAGTTGGCCATTTTATAATGACAAGGTCTCAAATAATGTAACTGTCAGCCTCTGTAGCCTAGTTAGTAGTGATCCTGCCTACAAAGCTGGAGGTTCCGGGTTCCAACCCCGGCGAGTATTTGTGTATTTATTTATCACAAATATTTGTTCCTTGATCATGGCTGTCTATGTATTTAAGTACCTACCTATATGTATATATCTATTATATACAGTGGAAAGGGACGATGTTCCTTCACGCTACCGACCGAGTCTACCAACCATTGCGATGAACTTTCAGTATGGGACCAACATCGAAATATTAAAAAAAAATTAACCCCTCATACAAAGTGAGTGATTAGTTAGAGTTCAATAGTATGGAAAAATCAATTTGCCATGTACGCTTTCGATGTTGGTCCCATACTGAAATTTCATCGTAATGGTTGGTAGACTCGGTCGGTAGCGGGAAGGAACGTCGTCCCTTTCCACCCTATATATCGTCGCCTGGTACCCACATCACAAGCCTTAATTGAGCTTACCGTGGGACTAGGTCGATTTGTGTAAGATGTCCCAAGATATTTATTAATACACGGTGCCTCGCGAGGAAACCACATAATTTTAACTATGCATTCTAGACATCAAAATAAACAAAAAATATTATGAGACCAAATGTCAAATTCCACAAAAAAAATTGTTTTTTTTCGATTTTTTTTAGACTTTTTAACATATCCAATACTTTTTATCATAACAACAATTTGTTAAAACTATTTTTTTTTAATGTTTTTTTAGGGACAGGTTTTTTCGTCAAGTCTATTCTTATTTTTTGATTGTCAGGCAAAAGGTGTGGTAATATTAGAACACATTGTGGCAGCATTGTAATCAAAAAGAAGTTTTATGACGAGTTACGTCGAAAAACTTTTTCCGAAAAAAGGTTAATTATCTTTGGAACCAAGCCGAAGCCAGGAAATTTTATATAACATTAAATACTCCAAATATGCTCAGGAATTCAGCATTAAAATTATGTGGGTTCCTCGCGAGGCACCGTGTATTTAGTATTAACTCTACTGAAAACTGCTACTTTAATATAGTTAGTACCTAACTACCTGATAAGTAAGTTGAAAGTGTTGAATTGAAACCCATGTGTTTGTCTTTGAATAATCTGAATATTATTACTTTGATACTCTTAGATAGGTACTCATCTCATCAATTCAGGTATCAGGTATATACAGGGTGGCCAAACAGTAAGTGCATTCCCGCTGCCATGTCAGTGAGGTTTTGGGAAGTACCTCCTAGTACGTCTATACACATATTTAATAGGAGAGGCCTACTTCCAGCAGTGGACTAAGATAAGCTGATGATGGTGAAGATGATGAAACATTAGGTATTCACTGGATGCGGGTGGCACAGGACCGATCATGGTGGCAATCTTTGAGGTAGGCCTATGTACAGCAGTGGACGTCTTTCGGCTGTTATGATGATGATGACATATTGCTGATAATCCAACAATGTCGTAACAGATGTGCTTACCATAGAAAAAATCAACTGCTAAAGACTCTGGTTGTCACGGGATTCGAACCCGCTTCCTCTGGATTGCCGGTCCAACGTGCTTCCAATTACACCAGACGACCTTCCGTGAATCACAGCGAATTTAGTCAACCGTATTGTGAAGCTAATCACTAGCGATATCTGTACTTAATGTTTCAAAGGTATTAAACATAATTCTCCAAGTTTCCTTTTCACTTTGACTGCCCCTGCATTATATGTTAAAAATTGTATTGTAATTATAAATTCCCATAATCGCCACGCTGGGCAAGCGGATTAGCGATCGCAGTAATATAATGTCCACTGTGATGACGCCGCCGTCCTTTATCAATCTTTTATCGAAGAATGGGCAGTAGCACTTCAAACCCTTAGTCGACTCTTACGACCAGAGTTGTAGTGGCGACAAATGTATTCTTACTGCAGTCGCCAAATGGCCACGTATGGACCACGATTGATTGATTGGGAATAATGTAAATTTGCCGTATGGTGACGGCAGTAAAAATACATTTGTCACCACCCCAACTCTTCCCGCGGGTGTTGTAAGAGTCGACTAAGGGATTGAAGTGTCACTGGCTATTCTTTGATGTGATTGATGACGGGCAGCAGCGTCATCATAGTGGACACATTACTGCTATCGCCAATCCGCTTGCCCAGCGTGGTGATTATGGGCATTTACCTCCTGATGCGTCTATACGCATAGTTAATAGGAGAGGCCTACAAGGCCTACATCCAGCAGTGGACTGAGAAAGGCTGATGCTGTAATGCTTAATATCAACTTATCTTTCCACCAGGGTCAAGCCGTGGAGCTGGCAGCGTGTGAATGCGCAGCTCGTCCATGGGCCGGGGATTCTTCCATGGTGGTCTCGGAAGTCGGGCCTCAATGTCGCTGCGGCTGCGTGCTACACCTAGCTCCGAGTGCAAGACTGCTCGCTGGCTCAGCGAGGGCTTGTCCGGGCCGCTCTTTCTGGCTGTTACAGGTCAGTTTCATTCATATTAATTGACATCAAAAGCGTCGCTTAAAGCCCTGTGATAGATCCTTGTAATGCCCTGGCCACGACATCGGTCTAAGGCGACCGGCTTAGCGGAAAACGTATGGTGCTCCCTCTCGTACCCATGTCGGGATCCTGCTCCAACTCATGGATTCGCTCGCCGCTGGTCGCTATAGACCAATGTCGTGGCCGGGCCGTAAAGGTGTCGACAACTGTAAATTAAACGTCCGTTTGTTGTGGCCCTAAGTACATAATATTTACCGCAATAATATTTTTAAGAAGATCTTTCCAGTGGAGCTCATGGCTTTGCGCAATCTGATGAGCTATTAAAGTAGTTAATTTACAATTGCAATAGAAAAGCAATGGTAGAAAGCAGCCAAACGCGTATCTATCAATCAATGCTTTCAAGTACAATGATTGCAATTGTTAATCATTGTTGCTTTTATAGTGAGGGTAATCTACTGATATTTCGTGTTCGATTTATCCCGTGCTGGCAAATATATCGGATAATGAATTGTGCAGTCGATTATCAATTCGTTAACATAATAGCGTTTTGATAGAAGTGGATGGTACAAGTTACAAGCAAATTTGTCAGGTACTTACCAAAGTAACAACGCTATGAGTAGAGTCTACCGTTTGACGTCATTCATACCCTGATAAGTGTACTGTCACGTGGTCATGGTTTTGGCGAATGAAGGCGTAACCCACGAAGAAGTGCGACTCAGTTAAAGAGAGTTGCCTATTGAGAACCATCGCAAATATGTAGAAGAGGGAAAATGTTAGGGGGAACCGGCAGCATATAGCAAGAGTTGTTTTCAAAACTTATTTTAGAATAACACTTACGGAAAAAAACAATAGTAGTGTGACAGTAAGAATACATTTGTTACTACCCCAACTCCTCCTGCGGGTGTCCTAAGAGTCGAGTAAGGGATTGAAGCGTGACTAACCATTATTTTATAAGATTGATGATGGGCAGCAGCGTCATCATAGGGGATTCATTACTGCGATCGGCAATCCGCTTGCCCAGCGTGCCGATTCTGGGCATTTACCTCCTATTTAATGTTTCTATACGCATAGTTAAAAGGAGAGGCCTACGTCCCGCAGTGGACTATCATAGGCTGATGATGATGGTGATGATGATAAGGCTTTCCTGTAGCAGGAGCTTGCCAGACGAAGGGTTATACTTGTTGTAAATATATTAACCAGTTCTTTCTAAAATTTGCCCACTTAAACCTTGACATTTAGTTCGCCGAGCTCTCTCGAGACAAAACAGCAAAAAAGTTCCAACTTCCCGCTTTCCTTTTAACCTTCATGCCCCGCTTTGCCCCCTCGTGCCCCGGGGCAGCTGACTGAGTTACTCGAGATTGTTACCCATTTGGCGAAGCTATTAACTTCCTGGTAGGATATTCCCTGTATCCTCTTGTGTTTAGGTGATGTAGGCTATTTTGTTATGGACTTCAAGTTTTAATGGCAATAAAAATAGCAAATTTGTAAATACTTGCTAAAAAAATGTGTTACTAGATTCTAATCAACCAAATTTTTAGCTCTCTCAGCAATTCAGAATTGAAACATAAAACACAAACAGATAAAAAAGTCTAAGCACCTAAATTGTCAAGTTCAGATGAGATTAGAAAACTCATTTTTTTTTAAAGATTTCTCTAAAAAAGGAAACGATGCTAAAGCTAAATATTACATTCCTGTTAAATTATTAATCAAAGTAATTACAGTTAAATACTGTTTTCTCAATATTGAAGGAATTCACATAGGATTACAATGTAGGTTTAAACGACGTAATAGGTAAACTTGTTTCGCATTCCAATTCGGACAGACTAACCTTACCTACTCAAGCAAATACTCCCATCTGATACAATTATTAACTAGTAACAAGGATCCAGGTCCAGTAACTCTCATGTCCACTTGACTGGCTCACTGGCCCGTTCACACTCGAGTCGACTCGTCCGCTCAAACGAACCCTCATTCAGTGTGTGTCTCAGATATTGTCTAATAGATGAAGCATATTGTTATGTGTTATACGACAGCATACACCGAATACAAGTCTATTCAATCGTAATGAATGAAACGCTCAGAGTACAGATATGCAATGTTAAATGAACAACAGATATCCGTGCGGTGACGGAGTAAGAATACAAAAATCACCGCCCCTCTCTTCCCGTGGGTGTCGTAGGAGTCGACTAAGGGAAATACTGAGTAGCCAGCTTCTCAGCCGGTGGTAGGGTATTTTTACTAGTACCCGCCTGGTTGGCTACCACCGTACATTCGGTGTAAACGCCCGTGAAATTACTTACCTTCGTGTTTGCCGTGTTTCGGGGTCAGCCGGTGTATTTACCAGCATCTAGCGGGCCAGCAAGGCGGTGGCAACTAACAGGTTACTGATTGTCTCCTGTTCGTTGCCGCCGCGATTTGGGCTCTACTTTTCACTTACGATCAGGTGGAGTGGAGCCATTTTGTTGTGCCAACGTTATTTTTATTGGGTCGGCAACGCGCATGTGACACCCTGTGGTTGCAGGCGCCCATAGGCTACGGTGACTGCTTTCCATCAGGCGGGCCGTATGCTTGTTTGCCACCGACGTGGTATAAAAAAAAAAAAACAGATTGGCCAAATGGCCATGTGATGACGGCATTAAGAATACATTTGTAACCACCTCAACTCTTCCCGCGGGTGTCGTAATAGTCAACTAAGGGATTGAAGTATCACTGACCATTCTTTGATGAAAGATTGATGATGGGCAGCAGCGTCATCATAGTGGACACATTAAAGCAATCGCCAATCCGCTTGCCCAGCGGGGTGACTATGGGCATTTACCTCCTAATGTGCCTATACGCCTAATTAATAGGAGAGGCCTACTTCCAGCCAGTGGACTATTAACGTAGGCTGATGATGTGATTATGTGAAGACAGATCGTATAATTTTATCAACGTCATAGGTGTTACAAAATATTATAAGAGGGTGCCCCATTAAAAAAAATATTTTCCATACTAACGTGGGCATACTATACGGTGTTTGTAGGAGTCCATCCATGTTTGTATCGAGAATCATTAAAAGTTGAGCACCAAGTTGGGTCTTCGTTCCGCACTAATATCGCTATTACGGATAGTTACTACTTGGAAAGTGATCCGGGAGAATTATCAAAGTATTACGTAACAGTATCTTCGGAAGCACTACTTTAACAAGCTGCTTTGTTGTGGGGTTTTATTAGTCATTACCATATTGGAAACTGTAATAATATGGAAATAGTAACAAACAGTAATAAACTAGTACATTTTGCAACTAGTGTGGAAGGCATGTGTAGAGTCTCGAGATGCAGGCGGGAAGCAAAACTCAAACGCAGTTATAATTGACATTTTTAGTACAGATGGTCTCTTTTTTAGGCTCTAGTGCGAGAAGTAGCTCATTTTACGTCAGGTCCAGAATGTGCTAACGTGCAACACGCGTAGAATAGTACATTCCTTTTTGCACGTGTCTCGTACCACGTTTTTTTAGTACAGATGGCTCTCCGAAGTTCTGGACCTGACGTAAAATGAGCCACTTCTCGCACTAGAGCCTAAAAAAGAGACCATCCTGTACTAAAAATGTCAATTATAACTGCGTTTGAGTTTTGCATCACTCCCTATTGTTCGTGTTTTAAAACATCGCCACTCGTTTCGTTCGCACTTGTGTCGTAATGTACTATTTTAAACTGCACTCACACATATACCATGTCCACTCCTGGACATTGTCTCCGGATTAGAAGGTAATTGCCACGCTGGGCAAGCGGGTTAGCGATCGCAGTGGTTCCACTATGACGACACTGCTGCCCATCATCAATAAATTTTCCATGACACTTCAATCCCTTAGTCGACTCTTACTACACCCACGCGAAGAGTTAGGGTGCGGCTAAACTGACGCGGAGCGGAGCGGAGCTGTGGGAGCTCGGCCAATGAGACCGCATCACAGTGTTTCGAATTTTGAATTTGAAGAATGTAATTGGTCAATTTTGCACAGCTCCGCTCCTCTCAGCGTCAGTGGAACCACACCCTTAGGCTGGTTTCAAAATTGTTTTCCTACTGCCGTCACCGCGCAGGCTATACTAAAACCCAATTTCAAGTTCATCGTTCCACCCTGAAACTAATTTATGATACCTAATTATTACAAAAAGCCCGTCAAGCAAATATTAGAGGAACAATCTCGTCGATACATCTGTGATAGAGCACGCCGGCCTTGTAAGCCGAGGGCTGTTTAATGTTGTCTTACAGCCCTTATAAGTATTAAGAAAGCTTGGAAACTCGGGCTTCTTGTTTTGTTTTGGAAGTTGGTCTGAATTGTTTTTCATTTGTTGGAGTGTGTATAGTTTTGTACTGAGCTGATACACTCAAGTGGATAAAAACGTTAAAAATCTGCGACCATTTAAAACATGGACGTCTAATGCCAACTCAACATGCTTAGCACATGATCGGTATGTCAGTATGTCGCCGCAAGATAGATTTTGCATCTATTACTAACTATATGAATAAAAGAGGGATGACTAATCTATCTTGCGGCGACATATTATTGTCGCACTAATCCTGTGCTAAGCGTACAGAAATGCCCCCAAACATAATTGTTCAATTGTGCGAAGATGGGCAGGGTGTAGCGCTTTTTTAACACGGCGCATGTTTCGGCGCAACATTTTTGACAAATGTTTATAGAATATAGCCAATCAAAACTTTGATGGACCAATCACAACTATTATTAAATGGCGGTTAAGTTTTTATAGGTTAATATTGAAATTAATTATAATTACCGTAATCAACTAAAATTCAGGACCGTTTTTGAAAGGCAAATTGGTATGGCATGCGGCTTCCATGTTTTATTTGTTCGTAGTTAAAAATGAAAGTTGGATAAAGGTGAAGCTGCGTGATGACGGCAATAAGTATACATTTTGTCACCAACCCAAATCTTTGGCAACAGCATCAGATGTATTCGACGAAAAAGCACCGATGTCCAGTACAAATACTGTTTTTCTTAGTGTCTTTCGTGACCTGAGTGCTTAGACAAGTTGCCAATCGCTAACACTTAATCGTCAATCGTATACGAAAGGCAGCTAACTGTCTTTGTCGCACTGATATGACAGAGAGGGAAAACTACGATACGCTACCAAGCGCTAGCGATTGGCAACTTGGCTCCACAGGAGTTAAAAATTAATTGTATTAACTAATAACTTGGAAGAAAACTCCAACTATCGGACAGTCAAGACAATGCTCCATCATCATAGTGGACACACTATTGCGATCGGCAACGCTTGTCCACCGTGGCGATTATGGGCATTTACCTCATAATGCGTCATGCGCATAGTTTATAGGAGATACCTACGCCCAGCAGTGGACTGAGAGAGGCTGATGAAATGAAGTGATGTCAAAGTTATGATTCAATGAAACCCTCATTCGTTGGCTGTCGTATAAGTAACGCGATTTCATTAACAAATTGAGATGTGGATTAAACTTAGATACCTATGGTTTGTTTAAATATCCGAATAAAAATGTCAAAAAGTGTTATTTTGACTGTCTCAACAATTTAGCACATTTTTTGTAAAACATCATCCACAATAAAAACATCATTATGCAGTTCTGATTCAATTTTTATCAAGAAAATAATGCAATTAGTTTAAATTTCTTCCAAGCTGATCTTTATAAATAGTATTTTGTAATATTCTATTTTATAGTAGGTATATTGTAAACGTCAAACTTTTCTACGAGTTCTGATCTCAGCACCACACTCTAATTTATAGAATTGTAACTGAGTGAAGTTTCATGGAACAAATAAGAAGTTTCCAGCTTTGAGTTGTGGCTTTGAAAACTTGTGCTGCCGACGGCTGTAAAAAAGGCCATCGATTTTATGGCGGAGCAACTTTTAGCACGGTTCCTTATATCGTCATATGTATAGGTGCAACTGCTAGTGATACGAACAGTCGTAAACTAAACCCTGTTCCAAATTATAGTCGAAGAACTACAAAGTGGGATAAAAAATCCAATTCCTTCGTCGAAATGTATTTTTCAGAAGACACAAGATAAATGAAAGAAGAACCAACACACAAAAAAATATTTACGTCTTTTTAATAATTGTACCTATCATCTTTCTGTTGTATTTATTTTATAAAGAAATTCCAACAGCCATACAACATTTATAATGGTTTAAACAATCTTATCTTTCACAGGCCGAAGAAGGTTTGGTAGTCCGTCTGCGCTTCGAAGCAGTACGTCTTCCATGCGCTGGCCAATCGCTGAGAGCTCGTGATGGTGATTCTCTCGCGTCTCCTCTCCTTGCTTCTTGGGATGGACCGGACAGCTCAGCCCTGGTAAGGCACTAACAGGCCTCCGGGTGAGATAACAGAGGAACTTTGAAGCAATGCTGCTAGCTGCTCCGTTTTCTGCTTGCTTCTTGAAATATACTCTTTTTTAATGCAATATGCCTATCGCTCGGGCGCGGGGACTGACCTGGATGGTTATTTGGGACTCCGAGTTCTAATGAGGTCTACCCATGCAACCAGACATTCTGCTGCCACATCGCTTTAAAGCGAGGGCACAAGCCAAAGCTTACTACCCTTGCTAGCGGCTCATCGCCCAAGGAGTTTTTACTCCGCACGAGCCGCGGGACGTGCGTTGTGATGTGGCACGCTTTTCATCACCAGGACCCTTGTGTAAGTATCTTGGAATATCTATACTTGACGTTTTTCTGTGGTATGAAGCTTTACGATCTCCGTATAAATCTGCTTGACTTAGTTTGACTATCATAAGCTTACGTGCACTATAATTCAAACAGGCATTGAAGCATTTTGCTTACTTTAATAATACTGAAATCTGAATTCTATTTGGAAAGTTATCTTAACTAACAGTTCTGTATCCATACAATATTTACTCACATTGTAATTGACATTTAGAAACTCTTACGGCCTGCTTCACAATCTCCAAATAAATATATCCGTGAGATATCTTTATCCTTTTCCTCAGACATATACCTAAAAGAAAAGGACAGTCAACAATCAGATAAATGCAGATATATTTTACTTCACCATCATAATTACATTACACTTTCATTCTCAGGCCGGAGACGTTGAAACCACGACAGACAGCAGCGGCGCCATCGAGATCGCAGGTGGCGGCCATATCCTCGTAGAACTGCGTTCTGGAGAAAACAAAGATACTGATCAGAGCTGCACCGGCGGTTTTCTAGCGCACGCGTCTCAGATTGGTAAGCTATTTTTACACGATTTCCCAAACAAAGGAGGTTCACGTTGAGAGATTCAGGGTGATCTCAGACGTGATCAATTTTACATTTTTTAACTCCACTAACAACTAGCAGATGGTCGATGGGGTCGAAAAGTGCTCGAGTGGAGAACACGGCTAGGCAAACGCAGCGTAGGACGTGCACCCACAAGATGGACAGACGAACTTATGAAGGTCGCCGGGGCACGCTGGATTCAGGTTGCATCTAACCGGTACATGTGGAGGTTCAGAGCGGAGGCCTATGTTCAGCAATGGACGTCTTATGGCTGAGATGATGATGATGATGAACAACTAACAACTAAGTGCCACGGGTATCGTTAAACAATATCATCAGGACAATTTTGGGCACATCACCACATTTTTAGGTGAATTATTTCTCACAGGAAAACACACTTATAAAATATTAATTCAATCAAACTCGGCACCATGCCTTTTTGAAATGACGAGGAAAGTTTTACAAAACTAGAACTACTTACTAAACACGAAACGAGCGAAACTGGAATAAGCACCGCAATATTCTTAATAAAATGGTTTCCCAAATAAGATTTCAATTAGGGTCATACCTATCCTTGCCCTTTCGCCCCACCGCATTTAACGGAATCAAACGGGCTCGTTACCCTTATTCTGTTTCACGGGTCGAATCAGTGTCCGGTAGGCAGTCACTGTAGGTAATAACCCTGTAACAAAACGACGTAAACGTCATTGAATAAGGAAGGCTTTACAACGTTTTAGACTTGTGTTACTGGACTGCGGAAATTAAAGAAGGAATCCAGAATATTCGCGGCATATGTTTTATGGGGTATCCCAGAAATTACATTAGATCACTTACTAACGTTTCAGGATAGAATTTCCTAAGGGCTTCTCCATTAATCACGTCATACGGTATAGGGGGAGGGGAGTCAAGAAAAATCACCAATTATTACCGTAGGGGAGGGGGGGTCATCGGAAAAATCACATGTAATTCTTTGTTACTAGAGAGAACAGCATCATAGCTAGTAAAGACAAATCTATAGGTACTTTTTTTTTAATATGTAACCAGATGTCAAACCCTGAGTTTTAAAACTTCGCGAACATTTAGGTAATAGTTAGTTTTTTCCCATTACGTGTGCTTAATAAAGTACGTAAATTCAAGTGAAGTGGCAATAAATTACACGTCATAAGGACTACGGGAATATCACCAAATATCACCATGGGGGATGGGGGTGTCTATTATAGGGTAAAATCGTATGACGTGATTAATGGACAATCCCGAATGGTCACTCCTAATTCAAAAGAGTAAATAACGCCCGCAATATTATTAAAAAAAAACAGAGAGGCAACCATGACATCATAATGCGATTTAGTTTAGATTCGGCTTGTTAGTTTTTGACAATTATTATAAGGAAGGAATCCAGGTCATTTTGAAATTAATGACAACTGCAGACCATCATCATAACATTAAAAGGCAGAAAAAATTGGCAATGTGATACCCTCGACATTAAAGATAATGGAATTTGGCTTTTTCTGTCTGGAAATATAATTGGTGTAATTTTAGATGTTGTTTTCGAGTTTATGTCTGGATTTATTGAAATCATAATTGAACTCGACAAATTCAATGTTGAAACAGCAGGTTCAAATTGAATTGCAGTTAGACGTATTATTGTGTTACAGTTACTGATGCGAATACAGTACCTGGAATTGGAATTCAAATATCGAAACGTATTTAGTTTCATTTTAAATTTATTGTTCATATCCAACTATCGCCAGCCAGTTTCACTCACGTTACATTATTTGCATATCCTAATTTATATTTCTACAATGCGTTATTATTTATGGGATTGGGGCATGGGATTGGGATGGCATTGGACATGGTTTAGTTTTGGAGTTGCACTTACTTATGTTGTATCTGCTAAAATGTTTACTCACAGTTTGCAAGTACTTTAGCAATAATTTCAAGATTTTTTTCCAACTATTTGATCGCTTTACATCTTCACACATTTAGAATTTTGTCTTTAGTTTTGTACTACATACAGTGTGTGTCTTTCATAGCGACATTGCTTTTAAGTAACGATAGATTAAAGTGTTGTTAACCATTTTAGTAAAATAATATAACGATTGCCTTTATTATTTAAGAGTAATTAATTTTTATAAAAATCTCGAGCAGCAATGTAATGCAAACATTTATTTGACGTTTCTGAGAGGAAAAGCTAGTTTCATTTTCATTTTAATTCGATCAAATCATTTAAGTAACAGCGAACTGTTGCCGACGTTAAATTATGTACTGAAAATTATCCATTACTAGAAAATACTACAATTTAAAACATGCGAGATTTGGACTACACTAGCACAACAAATTTACATCAACAATTCTTTCTGTGTCTTACTGTCTTAGCCAGCACATTTTGAATCGTATTATTCACTGAACTGATATCAATTATCACTGCACATACATTATCACTTCTTAGAAATCACATTACCTAGTTCAAACATTTTTATTAAATTTATTAGGAAAGTCTGTTGATCAACAAACTCGATGTTATCTTGACACTTCAACTCAATCAATGTGAAGTTTTCAATCGGTACATAAACAAAACGATTATCTGATTCCGCCTTCTTAGTTAACACAAAATTACCTAGCGCTTAATCGTCTCTGTCGCACTTATAAGAAATAATGACAAAGACGGAAAACTAAAATACGCTACTGAGCGATAGCCATTGGCAACTGGGCTAGGCACTCTGGGCTGTTAAGTCCTTTTCTTATGAACAAGGGTCATGATTTTTGACGGACTTGTCATCGAAAAGTGTCACCGACATGTAGGATGTAAATAGGTAGGTAATTAATTGTAATTGTCAGGATGTCACTAAGAGCGAGATTTCAATGAAATCATATGTCAATTGTTAGGTTTAATTTATTAGTTATTGTTATTACTGATACATTGCGTGCCGAATTAATTTGTATGAAAAAATTTTTTTTTAAATACTTTAACTAAATATGCTAATTTCAGTTCATTAAGACTTGTACTTTCACCCCTTAAAAGGAATGTCGTTATGAAAGACACACACTGTATAATTCTACAAGAAATTATCTTTAAATACACATGCTTTTTTTAAGGTTAAACTTATTTATAGAAAGTGTTAAAATTGTTTTCATCACATATTATATCAAATTATACACGTAATAATATCCCTTTTTTTAATGTTCCACCACTAATAACGGGGTATGTTTATTAGTATTAACGTAAAAATAAATGTACGAACGCGTTTCACGATATGCGTCAAAGACAAAAGATGCTATCCAAAGTCAGCCATATTTCTTTCTTTTTTCGTTTTATATCATCGGGTGTATTCATCAAGGTTAGTGCCACATAAAAACCTGTTCCTATTTTCCCAGAACCAATCCGCAACGCGTCAGCAGCTTGGGCCTCGATCAGCGTGGGCCCCGGGGCCTGGCTTGGGGCTGGTGGTGGCGCCAGAGCGGCAGCGTTGGCTTTAGCTGCAGCTGCAGCATTGGCGGCTTTAGGGCTGGCTTTGCATTCGGCTCGGAGGACCACTCCGTACCAACGGGCGGCTGATAAGGAATCGCTGACGGATAGTGATGGTAAAATAGAATAACAATAGAATTCATAAGTCTCCTGACTTTGCAAGCCGATGTTTGTCTTTACTTAATACCGAAAGGGTAAGTTATGCTTATCGGCTTGCTGAGTTTGGAGACGTTTATGAATA
The DNA here is from genome assembly GCA_025490895.1 of Thaumatotibia leucotreta. Classification (NCBI taxonomy): domain Eukaryota; kingdom Metazoa; phylum Arthropoda; class Insecta; order Lepidoptera; family Tortricidae; genus Thaumatotibia; species Thaumatotibia leucotreta. Next base: position 32,485 of record JALPQI010005309.1, on the reverse strand, counting down.
GGGGGTGAGGATCCTTGAGCAGCCAATTACTTATGCCAATTCGTCAGCAATGCCAACGTAGCAAAATTAATCGTTTGTAATGATTTCTATTAGCAACGCAATTTTCGGTCACCTTTTTTTGGTGCGAGACTCAAAGAGACTTCGAAAATCTATTATACAGCGTGTGTACGTTATACGGGCGTATAATTTACCCAGTTACTCTATTTGATGATATGAATCAAGGGATATTTTTAAAGTTCGACTGAGCTGCAATGTATGGGTAATCGTCATTAAATTATTCGACCGTATTGAATACACTTCCTGTATAGGCTGACAGATTCACATTCCGCCAGATACCAGATTGTTACCATGTATTTTATGCTAATTTCATACATTTAAACTCTTCTACTTATGGTGCCATGCCCAGTCTAATGGGCGTCGGCGGTCAGCATGGCATGTAGCTTTCTGGTCTTTGCCAATCTCTTGAGGGTGGCGTCTTTTGTATGAGTCCATTCCTTAACATTATCTATCAACTTATTTCTAGGTCTACCTCTCCCTCTTTTCCCTTGTCTGCAAAAGGTCGTATTTTTCATTACTGTAGATGTTTTGACATTTAAACTAACGACTTCGTTTGTTCTAGCATGTTCAGCATCACTGGAGCTGGGGGCAGCTACATCAGGGTCCCGCAGCACCCTGCTCTCTGAAGTGGTTGGCGGCAGTGTGTCCCTGCGAAGACTCCTGCCGTCAGGACGCACCCGGCACACCAGGCTTAGGGATTCCGATAGGACTTCTGAGAAGGAGCAAAGGTAAAACGTGTCTTTGATTTGAATTTTCACGATATTTTAAAGACAAACGGAACTTAATCGCGTTAAATACTATTTTCATTTTACGTCAGATCCAAAACTCCGGACTCTTCGGAGGGCCATCTGTACTAAAAAACGTCGTACGAGACACGTGCAAAAAGAAAATTCGAAACTCGTGTCGATTTAAAACACTTTTAAGACATCGCCAGTCGTTTCAAATTTTATGTTTTTTGCACTTGTGTCGTAACTATTACAACAACTCGTACTAATTTAGACGTTTTGGGCTTGACGTTATACCTGGGTGCTTAGCCAATCGCTAACGCTCTGTAGAGTATCGTTGTTTTTCCTCTCTATCATTCTTTCTGATTACTGAGTTAGTTGCCTATCGTTCACGATTGACGATTGAGCGTTAGCAACTTGGCTAAGCACCCTGTGGTCGTAGGCAGTCTCTGTCGTAAGTCCCGTTCGTAGGTCAAACGTGTATTTGTATTACCAAGTTTTTAGGACTTAGTAAACCTGAAATGTTCGGCGTAATAAATGCCAAAATATTATGCTGTTTTGGAAGTTCTATAGACAGTGTTCGCACGATAATCGGCAGACCAATTTACTTGCTCGAAATACCAATGTTTCGTATACGACAAGATGCTAGGTAGGTGTTTTTGCCTTGAAGTCAATTTAATCCTCAAGACAGCAGAAGTAGAAGAAGGTTACATGAAAAAAAACGTCTAGTCATTACAAAACATTATGTTCTTGTTATAATTGTATGTTGTGTATAATAAAATAGTTGATATTCATTGCATATATTGTGAACTATTCATTTTAAGATCCAAATATCAATTTCGAAAAAAAAACTAATTTTTTCACATCATTCACTACTGCTAGATTTAGCTTCATATTTCCAAGGGGCAGAGTTGGGCAAAAAGTAATATGTACAAGTAATTGTATAAATTACATTTGTTTGTGTACTTTGTAATATTTATACAAAAGTGATCTGAAGGAGTAATCATATTACTTTTTGCCCAACTCTGCCAAGGGGCAACTGCCATCCACTGATTGATCAAATGATCATATAACTATCACCCTACAATTCGTCAAACTACTACTCATCATGTAAGTGAGACGTGAGCCAACAATAACACTTCAAACCCATTTGCAGATATTACCAAGTACCATACTAATTACTCTGAATACAACCCTACTCAAATTCAAGAGTTCATTATATTCTTTTCAAAGGGAACTCTGTTTTGTTTTCAATTAACTAAAACCAGTAAACGCAATAGGTCGTAAAAGTGTTATCCCCTTTTTGCAAAATCCACCATATTTTTTTGTGTTAAGATTGATAATCCTGTTTTAAAAATTGTGACTGAAAGAGAATTTAATTAGATTGAAGTTATTTGTCGTTTCAAGACGTGATTAGGGAAGGTAACTTTGGAAACTTGAGGCCGAATTGTTGGTGGAAGCATTTTTTGTGAAATTATGAGTGATGACCTCGTTTTTACTGAAGTGGTTTAAAGGAGGCTATTTTATTCTAGGTGATTAATATTTTGAGGTAGCTACGGACAAAACATTTTATCGAGTAGCAATTTTTTGAAAAATGCAAATTTGCATACCCACTAATTATTACTTAACTATGCTTCAGAAATGCCTTTAAGTTTTTATAAGTACCTAATTACCTATAGACCACATTTAGCCAAACTTACTTACCAAATAAGCTCTTATCTTTTGTTCGTTTCTATCTTTATAAACGACATCGCTTACTCGCACGCGGTGGTACGAGCGCCTAATTACTCGATTTTTATAATACCTTGGCCAATAAACGACCAGTAATTAATACTTCATTCCAAATATTCCAACATGATATTTATTGTATACACACTTGGAGCAACAACAATACATAATAAGAATAACAATTTTCACAAACAAATGTATATTGTGGCGAAAACACCGGTAAGTAAAACACGTGTGCTCCCAAGTCCAGGCACCGAACAACTGACTCCACACGAACACTTGTGGAATTATAATATTAAACAATTCAAATCACTGTCATAGCACAGACAAGACATCTATTGCATTCAGCCAATATCAAATTTCTGTATTGAATATCCACGACTAGACATTATGATTTAGAATTAGGATGCCAGATATTAAACTAGTGATTGGGGTTTCACAAGTTGTTTTAATCAATTTCAAATATTTCAATTACAATTCAAGATTGGACGAAGACGAGCCAACAGACGCGGAAGAGCAGGACAACGCTAGCGAGGCGAGCGGCGCGAGCGCACGCAGCGTGACCAGTGTTGCTACCGTCACGCCAGAGTCGGCTGCCAGCGCGCCAGTTAGGAGTGAGACTGCTGTGGCACATTCACCGTTGAGACGATCTCAGACCATGGCAGATACGCCTCAGGTAACTCAATATTTACTTATTTTGTACGCTATTTAATTCTCATACTTGTCTTGTATTTGAGTTGGCATTCAGAGAGCTCTGCTGAAGCACATTTGACCATAGAAGATGCTACTTAGTGAGTACACTAGTGAGGTTTATGATACGATATGATACGAGCGGACGCAGTGTGATTAGTGTTGCTACCATCACGCCAGATTCACTGCCAGCGCGCTTGTTAGGAGTGAGACTGCTGTGTTGTTAAGACGATTTCAGACTGGCGGTAGCTATTGGTGTATTATTATTTATTATTCTTTTATACGACATCCCAGAACAGATGGGTATTGTGGTGGGGCAAACAGGTTCCCGAGAGGTGAACATGCACTGGTCAACGCAGCGTGGGAAGGTCCCAACAAGAGGAACCGTTGATAAACATAGGAAGAATCCATTGTATGCGGGTGATGCATATTGAATTTGCTTGCTTTGAAGGAGCTCTTTGGCAGATACGCCACAGGTATTTGGTCAATGTTTTGTTCATATTCAGATAAGCCTCTGAAATGAGACAGTCTGTACCATACCCGCCTTTGAGCGAAAGAGAGGAGTAACTAACCAGTGAACTATTTTTTCTCAGGTCACCTCTCCACCTCTACCGTCAACAAGCGAGACGGCGACAGAGGACCTAAGCACGAGCGTCACAAGTGTGAGCGAGAGGGATTCTTGCAGCGAAAAGGACAAAGATAGCTTGTTGGATAGAAGCGCGAGTAGGGCGTCTTCTTCTTCCGCTGCTACTCTTACTAATGTAAGTTTACAAACGTAAAGAAAAATCCTAGTTCACTAACATCGAAGATGGGGATCAGATCCACTCAGTCCATCACTCTTTATCCCCTTATCGGTCAAAATCACTGAAACTATTATTTATTCCAGTAAACCTATTAAGAATCACTTTTCATTTGTCTAAAACAATAGCAAGAAAAAAACGATTGCCAGTTGTAACACCACTGACCTGAGAACAACCAGTAAGAAACTAATTTATTAGGACTAAGGGCTAACGGCTTTAGGAGTGGCCGATTGGTCTAGACACCAGCCCCGAAAACTGAATACGTGAGTTCGATCGCCACCTCCCTCAGCAGTGTTATTCACTAAGGAAACCGCCTTGCTATCAGCGCTGTGTCAGCGCTGCGGCAGCGTCGAGCCTAAAAATGGTATTCACTAATGTATATTAAACGACAGCGACGAATGCGGCGTGAGCTGGAACTACACTGCGTCGAGAGTTTGACGTTTAATGTACGAACTTCGTATTCTCTAACGAAAAACAGGGACGCGCTCGCCCACAACCTCGCTCACAGCCTCGATCCCTAATGTCAAATAAAACAGCTAGGATTTTAGACACGGCTGTCTCGACGTCGAGCTCGTTGACGAACGCAGCGTCGAAAGTGTGAATAAGAGAATAGCATAGCTGACCCTTAGGTCAAAACACGCGTAGCACAATTCCCAGTCAACTCCAATATAAACAATCATGTGCTCATATTTCCCAGGGCTGGTACTCGCCAGCGTTAAGCGGCGTGTCAGCAGCGAGGATCCGTGACAACCCTAAACACACGAAGGAGAGTTGCAACCGCCGTCTACTTCGTTCGGACTTGAGTCTTACCTCCCATCCTGAGATGGAGATTGATTACTATGACTACGAAGTCAATAATGCAGGTAATAATCTTTCACTGGTTTTTATCGACTATATTTTGTGTCAGTTCGACGATACGTTTCGTTTTTTTTATGTTTGTTACCTCAAAACTTCCGATTGGGTGAACCGATTTTGATGATTATTTTTTATTTGAAAGATGAGGCTCACTGATTGGTCCCATTTTAATTTGGTCCAGTTCTAAAAATGGCATCCATGAGAAAACCATATAAGTCATTAATTTGCATTAAACATGTAAGCATACGACAAATGGACCATAACTCAGCATAAGTCAGCCTCTGTAGCCTAGTTGGTAGTGACCCTGCCTACGAAGCTGGAGGTTCCGGGTTCGAATCCCGGCGAGGGCATTCTTTGTGTATTTATTTATCACAAATGTTTGTTCCTTGGTCATGGCTGTGTATGTATCTAAGTATCTATACGTATCTATCTATTATATATATCGTCGCCTGGTACCCACAACACAAGCCTTAATTGAGCTTACCGTGGGACTAGGTTGATTTGTGTAAGATGTCCCAAGATATTTATTTATTTATTATTATTTATTTATAACTCAATAACACGCTAACCGATTTCGATAGTTCTTTTTGAACCGACTTCAAAACAACGTGAATACCGTGATGATGGGATCTGGTAGAAATCGGTTAAAGACTGTTGAGAATTGGCCATACACATGGGAGGACACGTGCGGGGAGCTGGCAGAAGATGACGTCACCACGGCCGGCCGCCGGCGACCCGCAAGCGACACTCGGCTTAACTCCGTCGGCAACAGACGACACCGAAATTAATATCTTTTATATTTAAGAATCCCATCTCTCCATGTATTTAAGGCGGAATGAACCAGCCTATTTTGCTACAGTCCACTTTGATAAAACGTCCATGTAGGACCCTAACATTGGTCCTTCGAACCGGGTTTTTTAATTTTTAATTTGTTATTTATTAAGTAAATATGTGGTAAAAAGTAATTTCACTAACATTAGCACAAATGAATAGCTTGTAATCAAAGTTCATCTTGCAGTAAAATACATGGCGTTGAATATCATCCCTCCTTCACTTCGTTATTTGGTTGCCAATTTTCATAATGGTTCATGTTATTCCGCAGGTTCAGTTCCTGGCTCGTATCTAGGAATGGACCCAGCGTTCTTGGTCTGGATCCCACCAATAGAAGAAGGAGACATCATCAGAGAAATCGACGAAAGCAAGATTCCTATTTATGAGGTGAATATCCCTTGAAACAATAAACTTATAGTGTATGGATGTAGCAAAATTAATGATGAACCGTGTAAAGGAATATTCAGGGATTGAATTTCTTATGAGTTTTTCTAGGACCAGTCTTTTAGACCAACATATTCTTATTCACACCTACTGCCCTTCTTATAAAAAATTGCAAATAAGAATTATTTTTCCTACTTCAGAAATGTCTAATACCTATTGTACTGAATTTACAGAATAAGCCCTTCACCGGATCACCCCTGTGTTTATAGTCCTGTAGGTATAGTTAAAACCACATCTTCAATAATTGCATTCAAAGATAGTGAAATAACATTAATTGCTTTTTGTTCCAGGAAATTCTTCCAAAAGATCTGCATCCAGACCCTGGCAGCAACACAGAGTCTCCTGAAGAACGTCCAACATGCAGCACTCTCAAAAGACCCGAGCGAGAGAAACCCGACAACAGATCCATCAAGTCCAACGACTCCATCAAATCTACTCGAAGAGTCCATGATAGAACCAACATCATTCATCCACTCAATTTTAGCATCACAGACTTACAGAACTCACCAAGATTCCCAAAAAGAAGCAGAAAGAAAAAAGATGATTCGATACAAATGAAAGAACTCACTTTAACTAGATCTCCAGTTAAAGTTCACAGGAGAGACAAAAGCGATAATGATAACACGTTGAAAAGAGTCAACGATACTGCTAGAGAAACCAAAACTTATGATAGCAAAACAAACATGGATGATATAAGGTTCGCAGATGATACTGATTCGTCAAACGAAATCAAATTTGCTGATGATTCACCAGATAGTAATAGACTAGTTGATAAATTCGATGTTAAAGCTTAAGATGATTGTTTAGGTTTGGAAGAAACCGTAATTTAAAACCCCGTAGACAATCGTACCATCTTTAATATGTAGTATTTTATTTCCCTTCAAATAGATTCGAAATGCCCGTTATTTAACATAAGGACCAATATGTGAATACGTCAAACAACATACATATTATAATATTCTCTCATATCATCAAATCATAATAAAAGGTAGCGCGATATATATTTTTCAAAGATTCCATATATGTGTAGCTCACTAATGTAATAGAATATAGAAAATATGAAGTGGGGATATTAGTTGGCTTTTCTGATTATTAGTGTTTTACTGTTTACACCTAAGGCACTGGGTATGGGTTATAAACACGAACGAAAAATACGCAGTCCTGTGTAAATAAAAGAGACACGACGATACTCGCCCGGCGGTGATAGCTGATAGGCGAGTATCGCCGTATCTCTTTTATTTACACGGGAGTGCATGTTTATTGTTCGTGTTTATAGCCCATAGTTCATAGCTTAGTAGCTCGCGGTGAGACCAGTGCCGAATGAAAGTAATTAATTCTTAGGATTTTTGTTACTTTATCGTAACTTTACTCGTTAATTTTGTTTTGAATTATTTTCTTTTCTTGGTTTATTATTTCCACTATCATCTTCTTAGAAATCATTATAAAAGCTAATATCCTCACTACTAGAATCACGTAGCATTTTATAATCGACATTTCATTAAAATGTAGGCTTGTATTTAATATCACTGTCTCACTAATCTGGACGTATTATGCAATCTTTAGTCTTTAGATTCGAACACAATCTTTTGTGTATTGTAGAATTTCTGCCAAAGAAGTAATATAGTTTCACGAAATGTTTACAAGAGTTCGAAATCAGATTGATAAACTTAATTGCCTGTATTAACTGCTTTAAATATATTCTGGTAATTTGTAAACAAATCATGACATTCTTCATAAGCACTGTAAATATCCATTTGAATGTTTGTAACATTATGAATAATGCAATATTTATTTATTTTATTTAAAATGTATAGAAGACTGACGATTATGGGCAGTGCAATAAATGAAATTGCGTTTTCATTATTTTTAAGCAATTTTAATGATCGTCAAGTCGATGAAAATGTTTGTGGCAAAATATCGTGATCTTTTTCTCTAGTCATCTCGTGTCAAATGGAGCCATTTTATAATTTTTGTTACTATTTACATGATTATTTTGTACTGCATTTATTAGTTTAATTAAATAATAAGTAGAAAGTTTAAGGGGTAATGTTATTTTATTGTAAAACTGTTAGCATTACCTTTAGAGTATTTGAACGAGAGCTGTTTTAAAATTAATTCTGTTCCTTCTTTGAGATTAAACAGTTTTTATTTTGTATTTGAAAATGTTGTTTCATTGATACACAAATTTATGGACTTACCTATGTAAATTGTAATGTAACTAATGTACCTAAAAATCAACAAAATCGTTAGATACCCAAATCGCCCAAACTTAACCCTTTTCCTGGCCTCAAGAAACTAGAAGGCTTTCAGAAAAATATTCAATACCTTTAATTTTACACTGATGATTTATTTTAAGCGGAGTCACAAACGCCTAAAATCCAATCTAATTTGAATCTTTAGTTCAGATGATAAGGTTGAATTTCTATTGAAATACATGTACATTATCAATTTAGCGTAATAGCTGAAAACCGACGAAGTGCGAGTCGGACGGATCTATGTACTCAGTTTTTAAAATAGAGGGGAAGAGACACATTTTTGAGGACTTTGAGAGTTGATATCTCGATAACGGTTATGCTTTCTAGACACCCGTATTATGTATGTATAATTTTTAAGAGGTTCCATGTGCAGCTAAAATCGATAGTGTCACCTCTCACGTGCAAATTTCAAGCATAACCTGGCAACAATATTAAAAGTCCGCCAATACCTAATTTTATCAAATTGTCACTTTTTACATCTGATACATGCGGGTAAGTTAACGTAGCGTGCAAATTTCAAATTATGCCTATATTTAAATAGGGTCATGCATCATATATGCTGCATTCAGGTATCATCAATACCTGCAAATGCATCACATGTGATGCATGCACAGGGAACGTGTTAAAAAACTTTTTCCTAACTAGTGCGCAAAAAACGAACTTTGCGCACGCTTCGCGCGCGGTAATTTCTCTTTTTGACGCACTTGTTATGAAAAAAATCGTTCTTTACACGTGCAAAAACTTTTTTTAACTCGGGTGATTGTCACCCTCGTTTCACTCGGGCTCCACCTTTCACCCTCACCGAAAAAAAGTTTTCCCGCACTAGTTAGGAAATGTACTATTCCATTGATATTCCGCACGCTTAAAATGTACATCGAATAAAAATTACCATTATGAATGGAAGACCCCAGTACAAGTTTTTTTTTTTCATTTAATTTTTGTAACGTTTCATACATCACTTACATCAACAGCATCACATATCCGTATGAAACACAACTTACTGTATAACTTGTAGTTTCCGAGTAAATTGGCTATCGGCTCCGGCTGTGACAGAGGTACAGACGGAAATGACGAATCTATAAAAGTTCCGTTTTTACCATTTTGATTACGGAACGCAAAAAAAGACTGTATTATATGTATTTTATATCCGTATACGTGAATTCCACGCGGCTGTAAAATTCATATTGAATATTGATTATTCACGGCAGCTAGATTGGCGAATAGTTAGCCGGCTAGATGAAATTCCCGTCTACGTGTGCTATGCTCGTTATATGACATTATTTGACACGTGCGCCATTCCTCGCGTGCTCAGTCATAGTTGAGCGGTGAGGCACAGTATTATAATAATACATTAATATAGAGGCCTGGCCCCAGTTTCACCACATTGACAAGTGCTACAATTGTAAATTTACTGTTTCTCCAATCGGGGCGTCTATAGGCTATAGTTACCGCTTACCATCGCGAGAGCCGTGCATTTTTTCACGACCAACATACAAATGTAGTGCAGGAACTTAAGTAAATCAGCAGAAAATAATTCTAGTATTTTGCGAAGCAAAATTACAATTGTCACAAAAACACGACAATTGTAGCGAAATTCCGACATACCCCGAACCTCATGTCAGGATTTAATGAATATTGTACTAAACCTTGCGACAATTGTCACGAGTCTCGGAAAATAAAAAGTAGTTTATTAACGATATAATAACGTTATTAGTAATAATTTTATGTTGGTGGCAAACAAGCATATGGACCGTCCGATAGTAAGCGGTAGCCGTAGCGTACGGAGGCCTATGACGTCAGTAACAGTGATATTTTACAATTGTCAGACTTGTAATTATGGTGAAATAGGCCACTGGACAACCTTTCGTCCGGTTGCCGGCCGAAGACATATAGACTGAGGGATAGGTCTGAAGGCCCGGCCACGACATTGGTCTAAGGCACAGATACCATAGATCAAGCCAACGTATCTACTTAGCGTGTCAAATGAACTCAGTAAAATCTACTGAGTTGTCCGTCTTTAATTGCAGCTTGCAGCTTTCGGGCGTCCAATTTTGTAAGTTGAAGTGAACAAAAACATTAATAATGCCTCCTTAAGTAATATTAATTGCAACAACACAAAAAAATATGAATACTCAATGGCCTGAGACATATTTAAAATCAGAGGCAAGTAACAACTTCAGTACAAAATCTGACACGCTCGGCCGCCATACAAATGAATGAACTTGTTTCTTCTATCCAAATCTAATTCTGTGGTCTAAGGCGACCAGTGGCGAGCGAATCCATGAGTTGGAGCGGGGTGTCGACATGGGTATGAGAGGGAGCACGTATGGTTTTCCGCTAAGCCGGTCGCCTTAGACCAATGTCGTGGCCGCAGCATGAGGCTGGCAACCCCATATTTCCGGCCGAGGTATGTATAGTGCTTTTCTCAAACATGCAATGAAATAAACAACAAAAACATTAAATTTTTATATGCATTGTATTGCATCGTGGCAGAATGTCATGATGCCTGTGCCATAAATTTATGTGGAATGGAATTAAAAAGGAGCACTTTGCCGGCCCAGGCCTTCAAGATTTGTATTAAATTCCATTTACCCCGAAAAACTCCCAAATATTTTAAAGCCCTAAAAAACCCACGGTCCTCATTTACCCCCTAAATTTAGGGGTAAAACCCCTAACTCGGCACCCCTAGTTCGCGCATTTGTTTCAATTGAAGCCTTTTTCTATTGTTCTTTTTTTTTGTTAGATTACTAGAATCGAAGGGTCCATGGAAAAAACATGTCCAATGTTTAAAAAAATCAGAGCAATTTCACACCTTATTCTATTAACAGTCACAGTCAAAGTCAAAAATATTCTTTATTCAATTAGGAGCGCTTTTGAATCGTTAAACTAAATAGCGAATGAGAGAGAAAAAAGCTACTTCCGGTCCCTACACCACTGCCTGTGAAGAATCCGGCAAGAAACTCAGCGGGATTTTTTTTTCAAATAATAGTTTTGTAACATCTTACACCTAACATGCATTAATTAAAAACGAAACATAAATTTGATTTAATATAAATACGGATATAGTACATTGACTAGAGATGAAGTCTCTAATAGTCAAAATAATTATATAAATGTAATGAATTTTGAGAAAATAAATGTATGTATGATGTAAAGATATATGTAAAAGGGTTTACAATTGTTTTTAGTTAAACAAAGTTAAAATTAGCATTGTTGTTGTAGCAGTAAGGTTGACTAGATATGTTCTTTGGTTCTTTCCGTGGAATTTCAATTACAAGATATACTCACTCATTCAATGTGCTAACTAAATACTTGGATGCTTCTACACTTTACGAGCTTGTAATGAAGACAGGAGCAATTAAACTCAAAACAGCCTCTGCAGGTAAATTAAGGAAGTTTCTAGAGTTACGAGTAGGTCATCCAGTATTACACCGAGTACTCGTAAACTAAGTCCTTGCTAGACTTAGGACTAAGTTTGTCTTGTCTTAGGTCGTAGTTTTTCGAAAGTTATATACCCGGTGGAACTGGCACGATACGGTGAGTTTAAACTTTTTGTGTTAAGGAAGCAGGAAGAGCATTTGGAATAAAAGAATAAATAAACAAGTATTTAGGGATAATCTTACATTTATATTGATTAAAACTTTCATTATCAGTCATAAATACAATTAAACGGTTAAACTCACGCATTAGTCACTACACGTGACATGTTACCAATATGCACGTAGTGATTAAATATATAGGTAGGTACTTGAGTTTAACCGTTTAATTATTTTTATAGTATAACCCGAGATCATATAACCCGTCAACCTTCAAGTCAAGGGTGAATAGGCACCTTCTGGGCAAACTCACTCCATCGTAGGCCACGTCTCTGCCCTTGGCTAGTCTGTGGCCATGAGTACCTAAGCTTATTTCAGATAAAAAAAATAGTTAATTATGGCTAACGAAAGTTTAAATTCAATTATATAATCATAAAATTAATTAGAATATCGAGACATCTTGATCGCTTCCAACCACCCGAACAGGCGGGATTTAGACCAGGCCTCTCCACCACCGATCACCTTCATTCACTCAATCAAATAATAGAAAAATGCCAAGAACACAGAATTCCACTTTACCTAGCCTTCATAGATTATTCTAAGGCTTTTGACAGCATCACTCATGATTCTATTTTCACAGCCCTATCGAACCAACAATTAGACCCGTGTTACATCAGACTTCTTAGTACCATATACACAAACAGTACAGCTGCCATCAAACTGCAAACCTCCGGCTCATCTTTTAAGATAGAAAGAGGAGTGAAGCAAGGAGACCCCCTATCGCCGAAACTCTTTACAAGCACATTGGAACAAGTCTTTCAAAAACTTGTGCCAAGCTGGGGAGGGAAGGGGCTGGTTGTCGGCGATCACAGATTAACTAATCTTCGATTCGCCGATGACATAGTTATTTTCTCCTCAACTGCTTCCGAGCTACAGCAAATGCTTGAAGAACTAAGCGTTGCAAGCCTCGAGATTGGACTAAAGATGAATAAATCAAAGACCAAGCTTATGACCAACAGCACACCACGTAGGATTGAGATAAACGGAGAGCACATTGCATATGTCCATGAGTACCTTTATTTGGGCCAATTAGTCTCTTTCCAGGCACGTCAGGAAAAAGAGGTCGAAAGACGAATTGAGAACGCCTGGAAAAGCTATTGGTCCATGAAACACTTAATGAAAGGATGTCTTCCAATATCACTCAAGCGGAAGATCATGGACATATGTATACTTCCAGTTCTCATCTACGGTGCACAAACTTGGTCTTTGACCAAAGCCCAGAAGTCCAAACTCGGGGTTTGCCAACGAGCCATGGAGCGTAGCATATTAGGTGTTAAATTGGTAGATCGAGTCCGAAACACCACGCTGCGCTCCAAGACCAAGATCCTTGATGTAGCTCAGAAGGCGGCCAAGCTAAAGTGGGACTGGGCTGGACACGTCTGCCGGATGCCTAATGAGTTGTGGGGCAAAATCACCACAAAGTGGGAGCCCAAAAACTCGAATCGAGCATCTGGTAGACCACGCCGGCGATGGCGGGATGAACTGGACTCCTTCTTGAAGGAATGGCCAAACACAGCGCTTGACCGGGACCAGTGGAGAGATTGGGGGGAGGCCTTTGCCCAGCAGTGGGACACGTCAGGCTCCAAATAATAATAATAATAACACTTTCTTCCGTTACCGCGAGGATTACTCATGAAGTATAACTACGATAAGTAAACGTCGAAACGTCGGGATGAAGTTAATTTTTTTTTATTTCTTCAAAGACTTATCGAAGAGACTCGGAGACGCCACGGGAGACCCAAGAGCTGGCAGCTTCCTCGCTCAACGCATTAGCTTGGCAATCCAGCGAGGAAATGCCGCCAGCGTCCCGGGTACCATGATACTCAGGACACTGGAAGGCCGCAGGGGCCTGTTTTAGATTTATTTTAGACTAGCTTTTGCCCGCGGCTTCGCACGCGTAGATTTTGGACTTATATGAAAAAAAAATGTTTTCAACCGACTTTAAAAAAGAAGGAGGGTACCATTTCGATTGTATGTAGTTATATATTATGCATGTTACACGGTTTCCTGCAAATAATGAATCCTATTTTTTTTTTTCTCAGGAGATTCAAAAGTGGCCGAAATAAGTTTAATGTTTGTGATATTTTTTTTTGGGGGTCGCCTTGACTTGTCGACAATCATTTAATCGAATGTTGTTTCAAAGACAACGGTTCAAGTATTTTCATTTCATCGACAAGTCATTCTGTCGAAGAATAGTTTTCAGTAAATTTAAATCAGGGAATTATGAATGGTGCTTTTCCTTTACGAGTTCTTATTTTAGTTTGGTTTAAATTTAGTAATATTTATTCCGCAGTTCTAAACTAACCCTGAACCTACTTTAATAGCTGTTTGCTTATATGTGGGGTCACAGTTGTAACCTAACTTAAACATATTTTAATAGCCGTTCGTTTCTATGTGGGGTCGCACTGGTCGCAGTTCTAACCAAACCTAAACCTACTTTGATAGCCGTTTGCTTTTGTGTGGGGTCGCAGTTCTAACCTAAACTAAACCTACGTTGATAGCCGTTTGCTTATGTGTGGGGTCGCAGTTCTAACCTAACCTAAACCTACTTTGATAGCTGTTCTCTTATGTGTGTGGTCGCAGTTCTAACCTAAACTAAACCTACTTTGACAGCCGTTTGCTTTTGTGTGGGGTCACAGTTTTAACCTAACCTACTTTGATAGCCGTTTTCTTTTGTGTGAGTCGCAGTTCTAACTTAAACTAAACCTGCTTTGATAGCCGTTTCCTTATGTGTGGGGTCGCAGTTCTAACCTAACCTAAACCTACTTTAATAGCCGTTAGTTTCTGTGTGGGATTGAAGTTCAAACCTAACCTAAACCTACTTTCAAAGCCGTTCGTTGCTGTGTGGGATTACTATTCAAACCTAACCTGAACCTCCTTTGATAGTCGTTCGTTTCTGTGTGGAGTCGCATTTCTAATCTAACCCAAAACCTACTTTGATAGCCGTTCGTTTCTGTGTGGGGTCGCAGTTCTAACCTTTCCTAAACCTAAGTAGAATCTTACCTTATTACATTCTGTTTGAAGTCTGTTTCATTGAACAGCATATTAGTATGACATAATTAAATACTTGATTGCAAATAAACTACACGAAATAGAAAGCTGAATTTACTGTGAGGCGGCCCGTGTACCCGCGCTGCTTATACATTATACTGTCCGCGAGCTGTCAAACAAACATTTGAAATTCGTTCGCTTTGAATCATTATGTCGCCATGCAAAATTGTAGATATTTTTAACGAACAAACAAATAAATATGGTTTTGTCTATAATTAAAAAATAAAACCTCACAATGACCTTTTATGTAGCAAACTGCATTACTTACCAAAATTTAATATTAAAAGTATCTACGTATTCATCGTACCTATGTTACTCGTATATAACATGGTATGTAGATGAGTACCTACATCTTCATTGGCAAGAACATTTCTATGAAGTTTTGAATTAAATAGCCCAACGAATCTGGTTCCTTCTTACAAACTTTAACCTTCCATTTAACCCCCATAGGGAATGAATTTTCAAAAAACCTGAAACACGTGTTTACTTATTTATTGTTAAAAACATTCATGTGAAGTTTCGAATAAAATAACCCAACTTATCTTATTTCCTCATACAAAATTTAACCCCCATAGGGAATGAATTTTCAAAAAACCTGAAATACGTGTTTATTTATTTATTGTTAAAAACATTCATGTGAAGTTTCGAATAAAATAGCCCAACCAATCTTATTTCCCCATACAAACTTTAACTTTCCATTTAACCCCTTTAAGGGATGAATTTTCAAAAAACCTGAAACATGTGTTTACTTATTTATTATTAAAAACATTCCTCTGAAGTTTCGAATAAAATAGCCCAACTAATCTTATTTCCCCATACAAACTTTAACCCTCCATTTAACCCCTTTAAGGGATGAATTTTCAAAAAACCTGAAATACGTGTTTACTTATTTATTGTCAAAAACATTCATGTGAAGTTTCGAATAAAATAGCCCAACTAATCTTATTTCCCCATACAAACTTTAACCCTTCATTTAATCCCTTTAAGGGATGAATTTTCAAATAACCTGAAATACGTGTTTACTTATTTATTATTGAAAACATTCCTGTGAAGTTTCAAATAAAATAGCCCAACTAATCTTATTTCCCCAGACAAACTTGAACCCTCCATTGAACCCCAATAGGGAATGAATTTTCAAAAAACCTGAAATACGTGTTTACTTATTTATTGTCAAAAACATTCATGTGAAGTTTCGAATAAAATAGCCCAACTAATCTTATTTCCCCATACAAACTTTAACCCTCCATTTAACCCCTTTAAGGGATGAATTTTCAAAAAACCTGAAATACGTGTTTACTTATTTATTATTAAAAACATTCCTGTGCAGTTTCGAATAAAATAGCCCAACTAATCTTATTTCCCTATACAAACTTTAACCCCCCATTTAACCCCTTTACGGGATGAATTTTCAAAAATCCGTTCTTAGTGCGCCTCTAGACATTATAAAGAATGTACATGCCAAGTTTGAACTCTCTAGGACCAGCGGTTTGGGCTGTGCGTTGATTTAAGTCAGTCAGTCAGTCAGTCAGTCAGTCAGTCAGTCAGTCAGTCAGTCAGTCAGGACATTGCCGTTTATATATATAGATTTTATTTAGTTTTATTTTGGCTTTTTTATCTACTTTTAGTTTAGTTATACTTTTAAAATTTAATTTTGTATGTACCTACTTGTAGTTTGTTTATAAATTAAATTAATATACGCGAGTTTATCCGTTTATCATAGTTTTATTTCAATTATATAATTAATTAATTACGGGACTTGCGACCACACCAATGCTCAAAAAACGGTGACGGCACGGAATCGCAGTGTCACATCGTATCCGTAACGTTTTTGCCGAGGTGTGAGGTGTAGTCCGAAACGTCACGATAATCAATGCAAAGCATCATATTATAACATTGTAGTTAAATAATACAGGGTAGCACCCTTTATTGTAACTTAGTTAAGATAATTTCAATTAGAGATTGTCAAAGTCAAAGTCAAAGTCAAAGTCAAATAATTCTTTATTCAAATTGGAATAGCAACAAACTCTTTTGAATCGTCTAGATATGAAAACTACTTCCGGTTCGAACCCTACACCGCTGACCCAAGAAGAACCGGTAAGAAACTTGGCGGGAATAATTTTTTCAAACAATGATGGTACATCTTACAACTAACATGCATTAAAAAAAAAAACATAAAATTGATTTTAAACAAATTGAAATATAATAATAATAACAAGAGATGTAAAGTCTCTAAAAGTCACAACATTTATAAGTAATAATTTGTAGAGAAGTAAGGTTTCTCTCCGAATAGGTATATAATAATAACATTATATAATGCACGTTTGGAGATGTACAAGGTCTCCAAGCGTAAATTATCGTAATTGAATGTCATGACTTTAACAAACTAATAATGAAATCCTAAATTACTCCCACGGTGTTTTATCATTCATGTAGTCTTGTGTACTATAATAAGCTTTTGATATAAGTTTACGCTTTACAAAATTCTTAAATTTGTTGACTGAAAATTCAGTAACATTTACTGGAAGTTTATTATAAAATCTTACACAATTACCCATGAATGATTTCCTAATTTTATGGAGCCGAGTGGCGGGTACTGCGAGCTTATGTTTGTTTCTAGTATTAATATTATGTATGTCACAATTTTTCCTAAAATTGATAATATTTTTATGTACATACATAATATTCTCATAGATGTATTGAGAATACAATGTCATTATATTAATAACCTTAAACTTATCTCTAAGTGAGTCTCTAGGGCTCATTTTATATATCGCTCGAATAGCCCTCTTCTGCAGAACAAAAATAGTGTTAGTCTCTGAATTGGCAGCACTGCCCCATAATAAAATGCCATACGACATAATGCTATGAAAATAACTAAAATATACTAACCGAGCTGTATCGACGTCAGTTAATTGACGGATCTTGCTCACTGCAAAAGCTGCAGAACTCAGTTTATTCGAGAGATTAGATATGTGAGGACCCCACAGAAGCTTAGAGTCTAGTGTTATACCAAGAAAGACTGTACTTTCAACTATTTCCAATTCCTCACCTTTCACAAATATACTAGCCTGTTGATGTTTTACGTTACTTGTAACAAATTTAATACATTTAGTTTTTTTCTCATTCAACATTAAGTTATTCATATTAAACCAGTTTACTACTTTCGAAATAGCATTGTTTACATCATTCCAAGCTTGTTGCTGTCGTTTGACTTTAAAAATAAGTGAGGTGTCGTCAGCAAACAATACTATGTCATGGTGGGTCTCTATGAGATGTGGCAAGTCATTTATGTAGATAAGGAAAAGGAAAGGCCCCAATATAGATCCCTGTGGTACACCCGTGGAGACCAATGACCCCGGCGATCGCTGTCCATTCACATCAACCCTTTGTATTCTACCGCGTAAATAAGATTCCAGTAAATTTAACGCTGATCCTTTAACTCCATAATGGTCTAGCTTCCTGATCAATGTTTCATGACAAACGCAGTCGAAGGCCTTGGACAAATCACAGAAGATACCTAAAGCATCTCGTGATTCCTCCCAGGCATCAAATATTTGTTTAATTAATTCGACACCAGCGTCGGATGTTGAGCGCCCCCGAGTAAAACCAAATTGCTTGTTATGCATTAAATTGTTTACGTTAAAGTGCTTAATTAATTGCGATAAAACTATTTTTTCAAAGATTTTGCTGAACGTTGGTAGCACAGATATAGGTCTAAAATTAGTGGGGTCAGAAGTGCTACCAGATTTGAATAAAGGAGTTACTTTACTATGTTTCATAAGATCAGGAAACTCACCACAATCAACACATTGATTAAATATTACTACCAATTCAGGTGCTACGATTTCAATAAGGGATTTGACGACATGAACAGAGACTCCCCAGAGGTCAGAAGTTTTTTTGACATTGATGGATTTAAATGCCTTTATTACATCTGAGATTTGAATATGTTCAAAATTAAAGTCGTTACTACACATAGGGACGTTATCTCTTAATAATATAGTGGCAGCCGAGGGTGATGAATTTAAATCCTTAGTTATGGAGACTGGTATATCGGTGAAAAAGTGCTCAAATTCTGTTGCTACCTCGTGTGTTCATAAGTTTTGAGACGAATTTCAAACCTCAAATTTAAAATAAAAACGTGCTGGCAGCTTGTCGTGGCTGTTTCAGGATTTGAAATTGGAACGTTTTAATTAAGAATATATATCTTTTTTCTTTTTATTGTCATTGTTTGTCAAAATGGCGGCTAAGAAACAACTTCGGTGTACTGTAGTTTCGTTGTATGAGGCGGGAAAAAAACCAATGGAAATTTTTAACGAATTAAAAAATATTGGAGCTAGCCGCAATTTTGTATACTATACTATAAAGCGGTATAAGGAGACCCAAAAGATTGATGATCGTCCAAGAACTGGCCGCCCGCGTTCTGTTAGGACCCCTGCGAACATAAAGATTATCAAAGAACGAATTCGTCGAAATCCGTGCCGCACCCAGAAGAAAATGGCTCTACAGACGGGAATTTCACGTATATCGGTAAATAGAATACTTAAATATGATCTTAAATTAAAAGCGTATAGTAAGAGAAAAGTGCATTATCTAAATGATCGTCTACGGAAAATGCGACTCAAACGTTGTCGGACCCTACTTAGGCGACACGACCCTACAAAAATATTGTTCACGGATGAGAAGATATTTACTGTCGAAGAAAAATTTAACAGGCAGAATGATAAAATCTACGCCAAAAGCTCAAAGGAGATTCCGTCTAACGTGCGAAATGTCCAACGCACACATCATCCGGCTAGCGTCATGGTATGGTGGGGAGTTTCATATGAAGGCGTTACGAAATTACATTTCTGCCAACAGGGGGTCAAAGTTAAAGCACAAAATTATCAGAGTGACATTCTCAAGAACGTTGTAAAACCCCTATCTACCACTCTATTCGCTGGAAAGGACTGGATTTTCCAACAAGATTCAGCACCATCGCATAAAGCGAAATCTACACAAAAGTGGCTAAACGAAAATTTGCCTGGGTTTATTAGTACTGAGGAATGGCCTTCTTCAAGCCCAGACTTAAATCCTTTAGATTACTCTTTGTGGACGGAATTAGAGCTAAGGGCATGCCGAAAGCCGCATCCAAACCTTCAGGCCCTGAAGCGAGCCTTAGTGAGAGAAGCGAAGCGTATTCCTATTGAAAAAGTACGTGAAGCTATTGATGAGTGGAAACCGCGTTTAAGAGCCTGTATAAAAAATAAGGGTGGACATTTCGAGTAAATTATATTTTTATTTTACTAAGACATTGTCTTTCATTAACCCTATAACTGTGTCATAAAAATAAATTATCTTATCTAATTATAATTCGAGTATTCATTTCGTCTCAAAACTTATGAACACACGAGGTACTTCTAAACTTGACTCTATAATTTTGCCATTAATTTTTAATTTAGGATCGTGGAATCTATGCTTTGATCGACCAGTCTCCGCATTAATCACTTTCCAGGTTGATTTAATGATGTCGGAACTATTTTTAATTTTTTGGGACAAATAATCGCGCTTAGCTTTATTACAATCAATCTTAAATTTCTTAGAATATTGTTTGACGTGTTCGTTAAATTCATCACTCGTATTAAACCGCCGTTCCTCATACAATGCATACAGTGCTCGTCTACGTTCATACAAGTCCGCAGTTGCCCACTCACTAAAAGCAGATGCACCACCAACCACAATTTTTTGGAAGTGAATATTTTGTTGTAATGTTTCATAAAAATGTGAAAGAATGAATTATACATGTCATTGGAGTTAATGTTGGAAGACAGAGTAGGTAGCGTCTGCACTAAACTTTCTTTCATTCGTTCAACACGGCTTGTGGTTACTGGCACAAAAGTAATTTGTTATTAAACGGTTTTTATTAACTTCACCGCGTATCAACTGTCGTCGATGCTTCAAATCTTGTGATCGATTTTTCGACCACTTCTACTGCACCAAAATTAATGAAATTTGGAACTCGTGTCAAGTCCCCATGACAATGCAATATTATAATATTTGTATCCATGTACCCTCAAAGCCTGATGCTGCAGACGTACTGCTTACCTTAACCGAGAGTGTTAGACACGTGAAAATGAAAGTACAGCATGTTTGGCATAATCAAATACTAACAGCCTGATCTTGACTTCCAAATCCTCACTCCTGATGCTGCAGTACTGCCCACAATAATCGCAAGGTTTATCTTTTATCGATTTTTTTATTTTGTAGAAGTTCTTTAGATATTAAGTAGATACATGCGAATTTAATACTAACGTCCAACTCCTCAGATCTGATACTCTGTAATATCTCCAATATGGATATTATAAAAAAAAAACAAAGACTTGACACGGTGGGTTTAAGTCAAATAAATTGGGAAACTTAAAGTATCCAGAATCCCCAATTTTAACCTACTTCAGTTGTGGGATGTTCACAGTTATAGGAAGTCAAGTCACACGGACCTAGCAGGCCGTTAAAACAATGAGACTAAAAAGAAGTGAACAACAGGGTGTGGATTGTCGGCCCTCCAAGGGTTGAGCCTCGCTGGAAAATATTTAAAATAAAATGGACGCCTTCTCCAGCGAAACTCTTGCTTGTATATGACAAGATCAATCAAGCAAAACAATTGAGCAACTTTTATAAAAGGTTTATTTTATACTTAAATACAAATCCCTCCCTCTTGGGAATTTCAAAATTTATAACCCGGGTATCCGGAATTAACATACAACTTGTTGTAACCTTAAAGGTAAACTTAAAAATTAAATATTTCTGTTAAACACTTGGGTGTCGAGGGTAAAGAGATTTCACACCTTATCTTCAACCTGGTATCACGTTAATAAAATAAAATTAGATAGGCTTATTTGCCCCTTTTAGGTAGTGAGTACGTATTTAAAAAAATAAGGAAAGGATATCACCCGTGTATGCTGTGTGTAGGTGTGTGGTGTAACTTCGTCTCCTGCTGGTTCGAAACAAGCCCGTAATGCGGTCAGGAAACACAGGCTGCGGGCACCGGTTGTACAGGAAATGTAGGTCCTCGACAAATACAGTAGGAGACGCAGATGAAAAACCACCAGCGTTGAACTTCTTGATAAAAATAGAAGGTAGTAAAAAAAACTAGTAACAAAAAACCCTGGAACAAAATGAGTCCAGTTAATATCCTAATTGGACAAATTACCAATTATTCTTAATCGCAACCCAGTCGTTATGACGTGGAGTCGTATCAATAGTCACTTACCAGTTTATTAGCTGGGCTTCTATTGTACTTTGCTAACAAAATGGTTCCCGTGAGGGTAATACGTCCTCAGATAAAGTGGTGCTAAAATAAGACAAAAAGACACACGTTAACCAACAGGAAATAACCTACAAGGTTAATTCATTATTCCACAGCAAACAGACACTGTAACTTACCGAACGGTACTGACTTCAAATCTTAATGGGTCATTTCTTTATTAAAACTAATTATGCCATGATCGGCTGACACGATGCTAAGTTAGGTTACATTGTGGCGCGGCTGCAACAAAAATACACGAAAGATATTAACCACGGATCCGCAACCATATATGCTACGGCCTTTTAACACCTTGTTACAAATGAATTCTCACCATTTCAAAACGAGGACTCCGAAAAAACCAATACCGCAAGATCACATCTCGAAGGCGGTTTACGAAGTGACAAAGCTCTTCCAGGTTCCATCCGGCGAGGAAGAACCATAGACAAAATCGATCTTTCTAGAACGATTTGTATATTCATAATTACCAGACAAATGAAATATTCAAAATTAATTCCAAAACGAATTTTCGGATTACCATAAACCACTTAAAGGTAAAATACTAAATTAGAAAATATAATATATCGCCCGCAACAGTACGGCACGTCTATGAAGACCTTTATAATATAACCTTTATAGTATCAACTACATATCATAACATACATTGGAATATATATATTATTTGTAAGCACATACAATATCTGACATCATACTTTAACTTCATAAAGTATAAAAAAAAATATTTTGAGATATAATTGGTTACAGGGTTTCATATAAATAAAAACGCAGTAGTAATGATTCATAATAATTAAGTTTTATTATAATTAACAAGTTACATATAATATATCAAACACTTTTTAATCAACATTTTTGAAAGGAATACATATACTTAAAACATAACTAGCTTTTATTTAGTCCCTACCTCAAAGTATTGAGATAATTATACACACATAATATTGTACAAAGGTAATAATGTATAACATAGCAATTGTGTTAGACACCGCTTATGTATAGTCAAATAGCTGCCAACTAATTTATATCAGTTTGCACCTAAAGTGTCAAAAAAAAGATGATGAGTTTTTAGAATTATATTGGTTGCACAAAGGTTAACCAAGTCATCTTTTTTTGCTTTCGGTATTGGTAAAGAATTTCGGTACAATGGTTTGAGATTAAAGGGAGTGAGTGCTTGTCTTCTAGTATTACTGCTAACCGCGATAGTCATGTACTCTTCGGTACTTAAATCGTATTTATAGTTAAGTTTATAAGGATCCTCTGGTGCGACAAATATTTCTTTTATCTTGTTCCACTCCACTTTGTCGCCATTTACATTTTTTGCCCAGTTTCTACCTAGCAGCATTGATTTAAAATTGGAGAAATCTGAGTGATTCATTTCTTTTACAATATAGGGCTTTCCATCCTGTTTAGCCCATCGAACTAAACTATACCATTCTGTTGGAGTGTAAATTGTTTTATTTTTTGCTGATCGTTCAATTAAAGCGTGTACGCTGTCGCTCTCGGCTTGCGTATGGCCTTTTTCTAAAAAGCAGTGCTTAATTTTAATTTTGTATTTACTGGCCACATACATGTACAGGGCGTATACAATTCGGTTTCTGTTTTGGCCCACACAATTATCTGACCAAAATCTAATGTCTTCACACCCATCATTAATTTTTGTCAAAATATACTCAAGTAAGCAACTCGATACCTCGTTAGCACCGCGTTTCGCTTGACCTTCGTGCCACATAAAACAAGTACCTTCTTTTTCTCCTAGGCTAAAAACAGTGAAATTGAATACTGACAATTTACGTTTATAATAAAGAACGCTTATTTGCCCATAAGAAGCGTTCAGTAACTTTTGAAAATCGAAAGAAGCTGTCACAATACGATTTTTATCAGAATCTTTTGCCTCCTCTTTGTGCAACGATTTTAGGTCTCTGGCAACTTTTTTATTGTTTACATGTAGCTCAGATTGTTGTACAGTAGGATTTTCCAAATTTTTATAAATGTGACACTGATCACACTGGTCCTTTTTTGGTATGTAAAAGCTAATTTTAAAATTTTCATTTACTATGTCTCGATACTGTCTAATCGTTTGGGCTTTGCAGTCATATAAATCAGTAGAAAACCATTCATTGTAAAGCTTGAATAAAATTTTAAAGTTCAAATCGCCGTCTAAATACAGCTTATCTGTTTTTTTACGTAAATAATGTGATTCGACTGGTTGCAGCGATTTGATATGGTTGCATACACTAGTTTTCACATCATTAGTTATAGTGAGACGGTGATTATTATGGCGACCGTGTTGATCGGTATTGAGTATTCCCGTTGTTTTGTCAACTTTTTCAAGGGAAGTAAAAACAAATTGGTCACTTATTGAAAATGTAGCAAGAAACATTTTTTTACACACGGCGATGTATTGCATATCAGGCTCGTCAGATTTCATCTGTGGTAATTTATATTTTATGGTATACTTACGCCTTGAGGCGGTGTCTGTATAAACGCGACGTTTATTATATTTCACTGCAAGTTTCGATATAAATTCCCACTGCTTATTTCGGTCACCTAACTCCCAAAAACTTTTGAAAATATGGTTTCTCTCAGTTTCAGATATTTTATCAGAGCATTTCATCCTACAAGAACATTTGTCTCCCATCTCTTTACTCGGCCTTATAGTACCATTTCTGCTTTGATACTGTTTACCTAAATTTTTTAACCTCTTTCGCTTAACATCAATCCACTCGTTCATGTGTTGACGTCTTAAATTTCCTTTATCTTTCCTTGGTCCTATTTTTCTAGTTGGCGTGGAAATATTTGACATTGGTGTTGACAGATTAGATTGGTTGAAGGAGCATTCACTATAAGGTGTTGCAACTGGCGTCTCACCACATTCCAAAGGATGTTCCATGCAGCTTTGAGTTTCTATATACCATGGACAGTAATGATTGGTGCAATCAAAATCCAAGTGATTTAATTCACAGTCAGGAGACGGATGTGGAGTAAGATAATTGTCTGTTATCCTGGGGCTTTCTAACGATAAGCCCTGATATTGCTGATCACCACATGTCAAAGAAGTTGTATTATCAACACCTTCTTGCTCATCGTTCGATGGGTTAGAATCTTCTTCAAAAATAATCATTAAGTCGTTTTTTTATTCAATATTGGCATTGGAAGGTAACGGCGATTCTGTAAACAATTTTAAATGTAAACATGGTATCTAATAATAAAATATGTATTATTTGAACGGAATCGTAAAATATATAACATTGAAAACTATGGAAGGTACCGACCACATCCAACAATCGAACCATATTTGTTAACAAAGCAAACAAAGTATTGGTTACAATAGTAAAACAGTGTGGTATTCCAAAGTATACCATGATATGTAAGGATACATTGCATTCTTAATTTTAACTTCCGAAGTATAACATTGTATGTAGCACTTACAACAGGTTATTTCAACTATTAATCGACGTAAAATATGGTATGAAACCTTTACTATACTTAACTTCGGAAACCCACTAAAGTTAATTATTATCTAATAACTATTGCATAAATTTGTTTTTTATTATTTACCTTCCATCGCATCCAAATAGTTGTTTTCTGCTGTATTGTTGTGCAAATCCTCAAAACATTCACTTGTATTGTCATCGTATGGTTTCAATCTTTTAGAAAGTGCAGATTGTAATATATCTTTCGATCTTCCACTTATGAAGGACACATCACTTTTTAAAGAACGTTTCATTTTTCCTGATTTCGCATGTAGGGTTAACGTTTATTAGATTCGGTAATATGAAAATATTTAATAGTTAGTATTTTGCCTACAAAGCGAAGACGGCAAACGATGGTAAGATGTCGGGCATAATATTTCTACCCGCGTCCCGTGTAAATTGTGATAAAGTGACATACAACAACTACCGCCGGAAAAGAAAATAAAAATGTGATGTTACCATATAAGACGTGAAAAATAAGTACACTTAGAACCAGTTTATACTAAAATAAATTAATGTATTCATTAATATGCGTCATATGATAGCTAATGATGCAATAAAAAAAATATCTTAATTTTGTGGGTTACAATACTTTACGTAGGAGGGGTCGATATGCGCAGATATCCTATCTGTGACTTAGCCTGTGACATTTGTCAACAATGACATCTAATCTTTCCGGCGTAAACAAACCAGAACGCAATCATTTATATATCCTAAAAGGGAAATCTAGACTTCGATAACCAAAGGGATAGTTTCAAAACGAACAAAAATACAATGGTGAAATGTTGAAATGGATAACCAACTTATGACGGTGGCTACACCATATAACACAATGCAGGAATTTTCCACTTGGAAACGCTCAGGTAATTTCTCCTTATTTCTCTCTTATGTTTGAAACAACAGACAGAAATGCCTAATTAACCATCTAAACTTCATTAGGAGTTCCCTGTGAATACAAATTTCCAAATAGGTACTCCAAATATGAAAGATTTTATTTATTCAACTTGGGTCATATGGTGAGAAAAAAAATGATATATAACTTTAATCTTTTAACACTGCAAAGTGTTACAGTTCATCCTTAGTTGGGTTAAAAAAAAATAAAAATTTTAGAATAAAATTTTAATTTTTTTTTTTTTTAGAAATAATATACTATTTGATAGATATAGAACATACAAATTATCCAAAATTATGAAAGCATAAGCGGGAATATTATTGGCACTATAAGCGATTAATCGTGGGCAATGAGAGCATGTTAACTTTTAGTGTGGATCTAGGGGAAGGATCAAATAAGCAGGAGCCAAAGCAGGTAAGTTAATTGATTGCGGTAAAAGCAGTCAGTAGGCGGATGAAGAGGGTTAGAGGTTAATGAGGATAATAGATATAAGTATGGTAGGACATTTGATATATATATAAGTTAGTTTTTTTTTTTTTTTTTTAGAAAAGGAGATATATTTGAATTTCGGTCTACGACGGAACTTAATAAGTGACATTGAGGAGGACAATGAAAACTTAACAACGTATTACCACCAGAACAAACTTCATGCGTGTGCATTTATTTATCACTTGGTAATTTATTATAAGGATGCTTATTTTATCATCTTAATTATTACCGGTATGGTTATTTATCAACTAATGCTAATTGCTATTTGGATGCTATTTATCAACTAATGCTAATTACTAATGGGATGGTATTTATCAACTAATGCTAATTACTAATGGGATGAGTTACTTATCAACTGACGCAAATTACTATTTGGATGGCCATCCGAAACTAAGACTTTAAAATAGAACTAATGGATGACTTAGGGTCACCATGAAAACTAACATGTTAACTAGTACTGGTTTTACATACTAAGATTGTGGCATTTTAACTTTTACTTTATTAAAGATTTGCCTAATTGCTAGGTAATATGAGAATGGCTATTTGCAACTAGCGAATTTTCATATACCCGATTTTGAAATGCATGGTTTGTCCTTGACAAACATAACTGGAAAGAAACACTCTTTATTCCATTCAGCTAATATCCTATACTTAGAGTCAACTTCTTCAAAGTTTTCTCCTATAGGGACAGAATATACCTTGATTATAAACAAAGGTTTAGTTTAGTAGAGATTATTTTAATTTATATCTTTATAAGGATACAGAATATTTAGATTTGTTTAACAAAGTTCACCTACCTACATCTTTATTAGGATATAATAGGGGAAAATATTGAACTGGTCCGTATGCATCCGGTACCAAAAGTAAGGTAAATATAAAATTATATTCCTTAGAGTGACAAGGCAGCAGAAAGATATTGGTTTCCTATGGACGAGAGACGATTACCGTTGTGGAGACGGCTCGGCTTCGCCAGGGCGGACTATATCTTTTATATGGAAGTTACCTAAAAGCTTTCCTTCTAGGGATTTTAAAGTATAAACTAATGGTCCTAATTTCTTGTAAATGACACATTTGTCATATCGGGGAGCGAGCTTCGCCGAAAAATGCTTAGCAGCGTTGGACAATGGAAAACATCTTTTATATACGATCTGGCCTTCTTCCAATTCTACGTGACGCTTCCTCATGTTGTAATACCTAGCATTACGTTCATGGGATGCTAACAACGAGTTACGCACCTTTTGGAAAATAGATTTTAACTCTTTTAGCTTATCTGAAAAAGAATAACTGGTATCAAGGTGTAGGGCGTTTTGGTCTAAAGGACCGTCATCATTGTACAGAGAGCCTTCCAGGATCATTTGACGACCATGTGTTAAGAAATACGGGGTGTGTTTGGTGACCTCGTGTTTGGCGGTGTTGAGAGCACATTGTATCTCCGCTACATTCTTATCCCAATTGCGGTGATCAGAACGCACGTAAGAAGCAATGGTTCTTACCAGCTCGCGGTTCACTCTTTCCGTTTGATTGGTCTGAGGATGATATCTAGGGTTATAAAATATATGGGGAACACTATATTTAGTCATCAAATCTCTAAAATCCTTCGAGGTAAATTGAACACCATTGTCACAAAAAATGTATTTGGGTACCCCGTGTACCAGAAAGATTCCTTTCTCCACACATTTAACTATTGCCTTCGCAGTTATGGTACGGAGTGGAAATAAAGTAACATATTTACTAAAGTAATCAGTACACACGAACAGGTACTGGTTTCTTAAATAAGAAGGAGGAAATGGACCAAGTATGTCACAAGAGATTGCTTCGCCTGGTGACGAAACACGTCGGGGAGACCCCATAAGACCAGGTCTAGCTAAATTTACAGGTTTATAAGTCCTGCAAGTTTCACATAAGTGAACGTATTCCTTAACGTCTTGAAAAAGTGTTGGCCAAAAATAATTATCTGCTATTCTCGAATGCGTCTTGGCCACCCCAAAATGACCAGCGGTAGGATGATCATGATTCCTATTAAGTATCTCTTTCCGTTCCTCGTAAGGTACTACCAACTTCCAGTCGAATTGATCTGTTAGGCGATATTTATTCTTCGAGTAACGGAAAAGCTTATTCTCTTCTATTTTAAAATTAGGAAACAAAGAGGGTTTCTCTGATACCCTTTTGAATAGGTCTTGGTACCATGGGTCTAGGGATGAAAGTACATCAATAGCATTCAGATGGATCCGGGAAAGGCAGTCAGGTATGACATGTTCTTTACCCTTCCGGTGTATAATTTCAAAGTTAAACTGACTAAGCCTGCATGCCCAACGGTTCAGACGACCCGATGGATTTTTTAAATTAGTGAACCATTTTAACGATGCATGGTCTGTTACTATATAGCACTTCCTACCCTCCACGTATGCTCTGTACTGTTCTAATGCGTAAATTATGCTGAGGAGCTCACGCTCAGTAGCGGAATAGTTTGTCTCAGGCTTATTTAGCGTGCGACTACAATATGCGATGGGATGGTCTACACCGTCATATTTTTGCATGAGTACGGCTCCGATAGCATAGGAAGATGCCTCAGTATGGATATAAAAGTCATTGTCAAAATTAGGACATTTAAGGATAGGTGCTGATATTAAAGCAGACTTAAGTAAATTAAATGAATCATTTGCTTCATTAGACCAAACAAACTTTACATTCTTACTCGTTAGCCGTGATAGGGGACGAGCTATTTTAGAAAAATTGTTTATGAAACGACTGTACCAACCGCACATTCCTAAAAAACGTTTTACAGCCTTTGCATCATCCGGAATAGGAAAATCCAGAATGACATCCACTTTAGAGGGATCAGTTCTAAGACCGTACCTATCAATGAGGTATCCAAGATATTTTAGTTCACTTCTACAAAATAAGGATTTCTTCATATTAATTGTCAAATTGGCAAATTTAAGTTTCTCATATACGGCTTTCAACAAACGAAGATGTTCATCAAAATCGGAAGTGCAAATAATAATATCATCAATATAACAGAAAACTTTATTATCGAATTCTGCCGAGAAAAGAGTATCCATTAAACGTTGCATCGTCGCAGAAGCTCCGACTAAACCAAAACACATGCGGTTATAATGAAACAAACCTTTACCAGGGACCGTAAAACTAGTTTTCTCTTTTGACTTTTCGCTTAATGGAATTTGATGATAAGCAGCACTTAAATCCAAAGAAGTTAGGAATTTTGCATCACGCAAATTATCTAGAATATAATGAACGTATGGAACTGGGTATGCGTCCGATTTCGATACCGAATTTAGTTTTCGGCTATCCAGACATAGTCTCATATCCCCGTTAGACTTTTCCACCATAACAACAGGAGAATTCCACGGTGAGTGAGAAGACTCTACTATCCCTGCTTTCAACATACGATCCACTTCATTTTCTAAAGCTTCCTGTTTTAAAGGACTCAGACGATAGTATTTTTGTTTTATAGGAGGAGAATCCCCCGTGTTTATAATGTGTTCAATTAGATGAGTTTTCCCTAAACCAACTTTATCAGTATCGATTTGGTCATATAATGTTTTGGTAGCTTCCAACTGAGCTTTTTGCTTTTGAGATAAACCATCATACGTTATCAAACCAGTATCAGAGCGTGACATATCCAGACTGTCCAAAAAATGTTCATCACCTTTAGGAATATCCGTAATCAATCCCGGCGCTAATTTGTATGCACGCCAAAAATTCAAACCTAGTACGATAGGTTGAGCTATTTGAGGATGAATATCGAAATGAATTAATTTAACTTCGCCTTTATAATTTATAGGCAGTAACATAAATTGAGTACACACTAAACGGTTGTTGTTAGCTACGCGAATCAAGATTGGTTTCTTATGTGTCTGAATAGAAACACCACCCGTCGCGAAAACCAGATGGCTATCTTTACCGAGAAAACTGGTACTAGCACCAGAATCCAACAAACCTCGAAAATTTAAACTCAGAATATTCAGGTGAGCATAAACTCTGTCATCTCCCTCAGGAGGATTAAAAAATATTGTCTTTCCGGCGTGAAAGGGAGCAGAAGGGTTATAGCTGTTAGTTTTAGAAAAGACAACTCTTCCTAGTTTTTTTTTTGGCTTGGGATTACATTTAGTACAGGCAGGAGTGCGTACTCCTTTTTCCCCGCACTTAAAACAAACAATATCTTGGGAAATTCTACAAGATTTAGTCGTGTGATTAGTTCTACCACAACGGAAACACTTCATATGAGAAGAGCCTTGTGCCAATGAGGCAACAAAAGCCTTTGAAGAATTGAAGGGACGCGCAGGCAACCTACGACGATCATCATTAATCACTCTAGGGGCACTAGAAGTAATGTTTTCAGAATTCTTACTCAAACTAGGTTCAATAAAGGAATTAGCCTTAACCTCGGCTAACTCTATCCGCTTGCAGAGTGTTTTTAATTGTTGAATGGAAGCAACATCATGTAAAGCGAGGTTCTTTGAATATTCCGGCCGAATGTTCCGCATCAGAGTGTCCAGTTTCTCCTGCTCCGGAATCTCCTTGGTAAGTCGTTCGTACATGCTTAAAACTGTAGAAACAAAATAAACTATGGTTTCCGATTTGGCCTGAGTTCTTGCACGGATCTCCTGTAACAATTGATAATCTAAATCCGGGATATCAAATTCCTCTCTTAAAGCAACGGTGACATCCTTATAGGAACGAAGCTGGGTGCGCTGAGACCGGAACCAAGACAAAGCAGGTCCTTCAAGAATTTCGGGAAAACCCCTATAAATCCTATCTTCTGATATACGCCTAGCAATCCGCAACTCTTCCAGCCTAGTAAGAAATGAACGCACACACGTATCACCTTTAAATTTCAAATTCAAAGAATTTATATTAAAAGTCTTATCCGGTTTAATTATGATTTCTCGAATTACTCGAGTTTCATTGGAAGAATGGTCATCACCTTCAGAATCAGATGATGCCGAAGAATTACCATCATTCAACCGAGTTACAATGGTATCTAACATCGTCTTTAAAAGTTGAACCTCCTCGGTTTCATCTAAACGAGAAAGACGGCAAATAAGATATTTGCAACGGGAAGACAAGCGATCTTTAGCTGACACGGACAACTCTTCTTTAATCTCCTGTTCAATTTCTTCTGCTTTCCGTTGACAAACATCAAGTTCTAACGCAGGGTTGCTTTGTATTAAATCTTGGAATTTTAGGCTACCCTTATTAGCAAGTGCAGCAGTCTGCTTCAGCGCCTGACACAAACTAGATCTACGCGAAACGGGATTAACCGGAAGTTTCCGAATCG
>JALPQI010005308.1:0-61971 GCA_025490895.1 Thaumatotibia leucotreta | reverse complement strand
AACTTTGGCACTACCGATCGAGTTCTTCTAGAGATTTCGAAAAAAACGGCAGGATTTTCAAAGCGAGACTGTGTTGTTATAATGTGCGGGGGCAGCGATTGTAATGTTCACTCCCCATTAGAATCAATACAATTGATTACTGATGCAGTTAAAAGCTTATCACATTGTAATGTCGTTGTTTGTACGGTACCATTAAGTGTAAACTATAATTCTAAGTTCTTCAACCTATTTGTTAGCAAATTAAACGCAGGATTAACACAAGCCTTGTCAAAGTTTGAGTATGTAACGCTTCAAAATATTGATGAAAATCTTAACGTTGAGGACTACAGCCAAAATGGCTATAATCTCAAATATAGCGGCAAATACAAACTAGCCACAGCAATAAATATCGCTTTAAAACAGATTAATGAAAAATTTTACAATAGCTCACCTTTTTTATGAATACCATAGTACCTTTAGAAACGAACAAGCTAGGGATTTTACATCTGAATATAAATAGGCTGAGAAATAAACTATTAAGTCTCGAAGCATTTATTGAATGTGACTTAGAATATATGCCTGAGGTGATCTTATTAACAGAAACCTGGCTTGAGCCCGGTGAATATGAATCCATAAATTTACCAGGGTATTTGATCGCCACTCAAACTGCCCGAACCTCTGTTAAAGGTGGTGGGACGATGATATTAGTGAAAAATGAATACTCTGACAGGTTTGGGGTCATTGACGTGTCAGTACATTATATTGATAGAATATTTGAAATATGTTTAATTGAATTGGAGTTAAGTGTTAATAATAAGTTACTCATAGCTGTCGTTTACCGAAGCCCAAATGCAAGCTTCAACACATTTTTGAGTCAGTTAAATGGTTTTTTAGATAATATAAAAGCCTCAAATATAATAATTGCTGGCGACTTTAATGTTAATTTTGGTGACATTTCTGTAAATAAGCCAAACATGCTACTGCAAACTTTCCTAGAGCATAACATAAAACCTACTATTTTCGAACCTACTCGCATTACTTCCACATCCTCTACACTTCTAGACAATATTTTCACTAACAATAATAGTTACTCAGATTCTCGCGTTATTCCTTGTGCCTTCTCTGACCACGATGCGCAGTTAATAGAATTCCCAAACACAATAACGCAATCAGACAATTCACAGAACCAAGTTTTATGGAAAAGGGTTTATAATAACACCAAAGCTAATAACAACTTCCGTGAATCATTTAAAAATATTGATTGGGACAAAGCTTTTGCTCATACTAACTCCTCTCAGGGATTTACTATTTTCTATCACATACTTCACAACCTAATTCAAAAATTCTTTCCATTCCGGAAAACAATAGTCAAAAATACACCAAAAAAATGGATGACGAAAGGAATACGCATATCGTGCCGCAAAAAAAGAAACTTAATGATCCAGGCACGTAAAAGTCGTGACATCAATCTCAAAAATTACCTTAAAACCTATAAAAATATTCTTAAAGCGACATTAGATGTTGCAAAAAAATTACATGTTCGCCAAGCCATAAGAACCTCCAGTAATAAGACAAAAACTGTATGGAACCTAATAAAACAAAACTCAAGTAAAACTAATAACAATAATCACAAAATAACTTTAAAAATAAATAACATACTTACTAAGGATCCTGAAGTTGTCGCGAATGCTTTTAATAATTACTTTCTACAGGTGGGTACAACTACAAATAGCGAAGACAAAGTAAGCAAACACATGGAAGTATTAAAAAAAGCTAATGTAGGACTACAATGCTCCATCTTCCTAGAACCGATTATCGAACCTGAATTGATTATAATAACTAAGAATCTCAAAAACAGTAGTTCTTGTGGCCCGGATAATCTCGATACTGCATTTATTAAAAATAATATAGATATTCTCTGTATTCCCCTATGCATAATTTTTAACAAATGTATAGAGGATGGTATCTTCCCAGATATCTTGAAACAAGCTAAAGTAGTTCCAATTCACAAAAAAGGTAGTAAGACAGACTTGGGTAATTATAGACCCATTTCTTTACTGTCCATAATTGCAAAAATATTTGAGAAATGTCTTGCGTCTCGAATAGAAAAACACTTCGAAAGGCATAACCTGTTCACTCCGCATCAGTTTGGTTTCAGGAGAAATAGGAATACGTCTGGTGCTGTCATCAACTTGGTAAGTGAAATCATGTCTGCTCTTAACCAAAGTGTCAAGTGTGGGGGGGTGTTCTGTGACCTCACAAAAGCTTTTGATTGTGTTGACCATGGAATACTCCTCGACAAATTGGAACACTACGGCATACGTGGCA
This sequence comes from Thaumatotibia leucotreta, assembly GCA_025490895.1. NCBI lineage: Eukaryota > Metazoa > Arthropoda > Insecta > Lepidoptera > Tortricidae > Thaumatotibia > Thaumatotibia leucotreta. The sequence goes on along the minus strand of JALPQI010005308.1, from coordinate 59,664 downwards.
CGGCTCTAGAACTAATAAGATCTTATTTAATGAAACGTACTCAGTATGTGGAAATAAATGCGAGGAATTCGGATCGTATCACAATTTCTGATGTTGGCATATTACCATGTGGTGTTCCTCAAGGGTCAGTACTTGGGCCGCTTTTATTCATAATCTTTATTAATGACCTACCAGATTGTCTGTCATGCGGCACCCCGTATCTGTATGCCGACGATACAAGCATAGTTCTTATGGCGGATAGCTTTGATGCTTTAAATGAAATGGCTAATACATGCTGGTCAGAACTTACTAGTTGGTTTTCAAGTAATGGGCTGGTGGTTAACTGCAGTAAGAGCTCTTACGTATTGTTTCGTCGTAGTGCTCATAGCAGTGACTTTGACCTTAACTTACCTATTGAAAAATCAGACTGCGTGCGATTTTTAGGCGTTGAACTTGACCCCTATCTCAGATGGGACAGACAAGTAGACAAGGTTATTAAGCGTCTGGCGACAGCTTGCTATACAATGAGAGCACTAAAGAAAACAAGTGATAAGAAAACTCTGCTGCTTATATATTACTCTTACTTCGAAAGCATAATACGCTACTGTGTTGAAGTCTGGGGTAACGGAAGTGACATTAATAACATTCTGCTGATGCAAAAAAAAGCTATCAGGATACTAGAAGGGTGTAAACACGTACCAGTGACCCATAGACAAATGTTTATTGATAATAAAATTCTCACGATTGTGTCACTCTATTTGTATCGCATCTGTTTGTACGTTCATAAAAATATCGATCAATTCACAAAAGCTAGACAGTATGATAATCATAACCTAAGGAACACCACAAATTTAGCTATAGTTAAGCCTCGATTTACTCACTTTGATAAAAGCATTAATAATAATGCTATTAAGGTGTACAATAAATTAAACGACGAGTTAAAACAGAGTAGTGATATACATACATTCGACAGAAGACTGAAGCAGTATTTTATCAATAAACCATATTATAATATTAATGAATATTTTGCAAATGCACTAGATTAGACAATAAGTTATTCACGTTTTTATTAATTTGACATTTCATATTTAGTATTTTGGCTAATCTATTTCGTTAGTATATTATAAATAATCAAATGCAGTTGGAAAATTAAGAATTTTGTGTATATAAATTTGTAAATAATATATTATATGTATATTTGCATGTACATCTGTATACTTGTGTGGCAAATAAAATGATTTTGATTTTGATTTTTGATTTTGGTTAGGACATTTCTTTAAGCATTTCTGAGGATTGGAGAAAAGACCAAAATGACAAGAAATGTCCAAAATTTTTGAGTTTGTTACCTATTAATATATTATTATTTATAACTTGAAGGTAAACACAATGAACAATTAATAAAAAAGTAAAAGTAAAAAAAAGTAAAAAAATGTTTATTAACCAAGAAGACAATGAAGGACATTTATTTGGACAAATTCTGACGATTAACTGAAAAAACTAACCAGCGTGTGCAGCAATGTGAAATTTTTTTAAGGTTTTTATTTTTAACACCTTTTCTTTTAACTTCAAGGCACCGAATATCCTTTCACTTGTAAAATGAAGCGGCTATTGATATTTTTCATTGCTCCTACAATGGTAGGACATTTTGTCCTGACATTTTTGAAGATTGTCCACAAAAAGACCAAATTGGCGAGAAACGACCAAAATTTTGATGTTTTTTACCTTTAACACCTTTGCTTTTGACTTCAAACCCGAGTATCCTTTCGCTTGTAGAATGAAGTGGCTATAATTATTTTCCTTGGCTCTTACAATGTTAATTCATTCCTCCTGACACTTTTGAGGATTAGCCGCAAAAAGACCAAATTGGCGAGAAACGACCAACATTTTGAAGTTTTTTACCTTTACCAGCTTTACTTTTGACTTTAAACTCGAATATCCTTTTGTTTATAAAATGCTTTAGGTATTTTTCATGGCTACAATGTTAAATGATTTTGAAGATTAGCCACAAAAAGACCAAGTTTTTGAGATTTTTTACCTTTAACACCTTTGCTTTTGACTTCAAACTCGATCCTTTCGCTTGTAAAATGAAGCGGCTATAGGTATTTTCCATGGCTCAGACGAGAGCCCTCAGGCGTCTTCGTCAAGAACTTTGGAGTGGTTCATTGTTCCCGCCATAATAGGAAGTCGCCATTTTGTGTTTTGCGGGGGCCCGCAGTGGATTTGGTGGAACAGTAAGAAAATGCAAGTCTTTTAGAAAGTAAATGTAGATAATTACGGTCCATTCATCCTTAGTTGTGTTATCTAGTCAACAACTTTCTTACCTAAAATTACACGTTTTCTGTTGTAAACTGCTGTTTCCTTGATAAAAAATTAAGCAATTTACTAATTTCTACTGATCGACTGCACAAATACGGACTCAAGTGTTTTGGTATTAGGCAAATGGCAGTTTACAACTAAAACGTGTACCTACTTTTAGGTTAGAAAGTTGTTTACTAGATAAGACAAGTAAGGATGAATGGACTTTATGTGCTTAACATGAATAAACCATTGAATTTAAATGTGAATTGTGTAATAAACGACAGGGTGTTGTGGTGATGTTTAAAAAATGGAACTATACTACCTAGGTACTCAAAATGTATTTTATTTTTGCAAGTAGCCACTAAGTTCGGAAAAAATAATGTTTCTAAAATGTTCAGACATTTTAAAGGGCTCTATCATACTAGTTAAAAAATGGGTCAATTATAAAGGCTTAAATGATATATTTGTGCTTTTTAAATTTTTGGGACACTGAATTATCATCAGATTAAAAAACCAATACGCGAGTTTAACCGTTTCTTTATAGCACCGGTAGGAATACTGTCCGTGTGGTGACGGCAGAATACATTTGTCACCACCCCAACTCCTCCTGCGGGTGTCGTAAGAGTCGACTAGGGGATTGAAGTGTCACTGACCATTATTTGATAAAAGATTAATGATGGGCAGCAACGTCATCAATTAGGGGTCGGAACTATGGGTGCAAAACTTTAACAAAACTGTAAATTTGACATATGGGAACACTTTAGCCAGGAAAAATACGAATATTATTGAAAAATCTGTATCCAGTTTTATTCCCTATCTCGGAATCTTAAACTTACAATGTTTGGATGTGTAGATATGTATATTTTAAGGATGTATGTGCAATGTCAAGTCCACTTGACAAGTTTTGTTAAAGTTTTGCACCCATAGTTCCGACCTCTAGCATCACAGTGGACATATTACTGAAATCGCCAATCCGCTTGCCCAGCGTGGCCATTATGAGCATTTACCTCCTAATGCGTCTATACGCATAAGCTAATAGGAGAGGCCTACGTCCAGCAGTGGACTATCATACTGGTGATGGCTGATGATGAAGATGAGGAATACTGTTGTATTCAATCTACTGTGCACTTATGAACCGTGTTTTTTCACTGCAATAAGGTTTTTATGAGCTAGTTTGGCGATCTCATGCATGATACAAGGTTCAGCCATTACTGGGAAAACTGTTGGTACCGTTTAGAATGAGGAGTAACTTTAAAGGCATATTAAATAGATTTAAGGACTTGAAAGGTTTATTCTTTAGCCGTTTTAAGTAGTGAACAGTTTTGCTACCCTCAAAATGTTTATTATGTCCTTAAGAATGCCTGGTAAAGTTGACTGTTGTAGGTTAGAGTCCTGGTAAGAAGTAAAATTTACGTTATTGTCTACGAACAAATTAAAATGGAAGTGATGGAAGCCGCATGCCATACTAAATTGCCTTTCAAAAACGGTCCTGATTTCTAGTTGACAAATGTCACCCCCTCTTCAATGCATCACGGTAATGAATTTTGAATATCAACCTATAAAAACTTAAATTTCCATTCAAAAATAGTTGTGATTGGTCCGTCAAAGTGTTTATTGGCTATATTCTATAAGCATTTGTCAAAGATGTTCCACCGAAATATGCGCAGTGTTAAGAAAAGCGCTATGTCCTGCCCATCTTGGCACAATTGAACAATTGTGTTTGGAGGCATTTTTGACTAGACGTTAGACGTTAGACGTTAGACGTCCATGTTATATATTAATATGGTGGCAGGTTATTGTTAATTCGATACGTAAAATAATACAGCCTAGAGTGCACTTTGACCAATGATAGAATATGGTGTTCAAAATCCTTAGTCATAAAGATGCGACATACTTAGAAGAAGAAAATAATCAATCACGCTTGCTCCAATACGTCGGTGAGCATGATGGACTTCATTATCATTACATAAACTAAATAAATAACGGATGTTTGATTTCTGATCACTAGAATGAGGCTTTTAACCAAACTTTAAAATTAAATAACAAAATAGTACATTACGACACAAGTGCGAAAAACATGAAATTCGAAACGAGTGGCGATGTTTTAAAACACGACCGATAGGGAGGGTTTCAAATCGACACGAGTTACGAATTTCGTTTTTGCACGTGTCTCGTACGACGTTTTTTTAGTACAGATGGCCCTCCGAAGTTTTGGACCTGACGTAAAATGACCCACTTGTTGCACTAGAGCCTAAAAAGTACACCATCTGTACTAAAAAACGCCTTTTTCGTTCACAGGTTAAAATAAAAGCTAAATTTACTCAGTATTTACAACAACGGAGTCCATTCCGTCGCTATAATTACTCAAACTCGGATTTACATTTAATTCATGGAAATGTCACCTTTCTGTCTCTTTGAATACAGGTGTTTTTTGCATCAAGAGTATTACAGATACGAGGTTTGAGTATAACGGCGATTTGCGATCGTAGTATAGATTTAATTTGGCAAACGTCACGCCCATATCAGTCTCGGTCGCTGGAGCAGTGATTTATACTCGCTGTCACAGGTAATACAATACCTGTTATTTTCGTATTAACTTTTTTCGTAAATAAAATGGCGGATTGTGGCAATATACTTTGTGTAATGTAGTTGATGTTAGTTTAGGGTTCTTTGTTTTAGTCAATTTGTTTTGTTGATTCAATACGTAAATTAAATGGAATAATAAATATCTTGGGACGTTCTTTCGAAAATGAATTTAATCCCATTGTGAGCTCAATAAAAGTTGGTGTTGTGATTTTAATATTTATTTTTAATCTATTTTTGTTTGATTTTTTGAGACATCTACAAAAGGTACGAGTACTCCATTCAATAATTAATAGTAAATTGTGCATTTAGGGAGGGTAAGTACGGTATCACTAACGAGAGTGTTAGAAGCCCGACGCCGTAGGCGGAGGGCTTTTAATGACTCGAGTTAAGTATGCCTCTTACCGACCGTGACGCATACAATGTTTTTCATCACACTTGCGGACAAAAAATAAATTATATGACAAAATATATTTGTTAAGTGATGGTGAAGGTGATTATAAAGTGAAATTTCCTAGGGAATTACTCCCGCGATACATGCAAGCAATGGAGCACTTAGAAAACAAGTGTGATGAAAAATAATATTAACACCAAAGATAAACTAAGCCACGAACAAGAATGGCAACGATAATTGAACCGCTTCGTATCCATTTGAACCACAATAAGATAACCGGAATCTGATCCGCCATCTTAACCGTATAATAAATCTTTATGATAATTGCCCGGTTTCCACAAAAATTCACATTTTTGTCCCTTAAAACATTGTAGTAAGGTGAAAATCCCAACAAAAGGAAATCGAATTGTGGCGAAAATCGGAAAATCTGCTTAGCGATTGCTTTGTTGTGTTTTTCAATTAGATCGAAGATTTAGAGTATTATTATTAGGTTACATTACAGGAAATTAGCGTTTTTTGTGAAGGATTTTGAGGAAAGTACATAATATTATCCGTACAATGAATCCAAGAATGCCAACTTCGGTGGTTTGCTCACGTTGTCGTAGGCCACCTAACTACGTAAACATAATATATGCCTTAACCTAGCCCTTGACGGCCCCCGACCCAGCGGCAGACCAAAGAAGCGATGGCGAGATGTCGTGAAGGCTGACACGTGTGTGAATGGGCTTATAGAAGAAGATGCCCAGGATCGCGCAAAGTGGAGGAAATGTAGCAGGAAAGCGGACCCTGGCAAAGGGCGGGATAACGCTAGGAACAAGAAGAAGAATGAATTATTTTTTGATGTCAACATTAAACATAATAAATAACTAAATGTTGGCAACAGTATTATATTTCCATAAAATACGTATTCGAAACATATGATCCGGCAGCATATGGTAAGAGTTTTTGCAATGCTTATTTTTGAATATCAATTCAGAAAAAAAATTGTGTTAGAAACCTTTTCTCAAACAGGCAATGAAATGTTGTAGTTACGTGCCTAAAAAGTGGCCGGGAAGGACCTCGTTGCCGGCCTAGGCCGGCAAGTGCCTCTTTTTTAATTTTCTTTTAACATAGGGTTGGGACTTGGCATCTTGGTTTTTAGCCAATAATTATCTGTAAGTAATATTAGTATAACAAAAAATGATTGGCAAATTTTTGCATTTATAATTAGGTATTTAAATTATATAATTTAAAATAAATGTACAATAACTAGGTACTCAAAATAATATTTAAAAAGCGGTATTATACGGCGCGATCCGTCGGCCCCGATCACCGCATGCGATTAATTGGACCCAACCGACCGCGTCGTCTAATGCCGCTTTTATAAAAGTAAAAATTTGCAACTTTCAAACAGGTCAATCTTAAAAAAAAATGAGGTGTCGGTGTCGTGTTTGACTTTTGTTGTGTTTCAAAGACTTAGTTATGTAGTTGACTTATAATTTCTTAGAAAGAAGATACATTTTTTTGTTTCATTTCATTGTATGTTTGAGAAAAGCATTATACATACCTCGGCCATGAAGTGACGGGTTGCCGTCCGAATACTATACTATATATTCGGCCGGCAACTAGTCACTTCCCGGCCTTGGTAGTAATGTACTATTGTTACCTACACAAAACAGTGATGAAAACAATATCGGCGTTACAATATTGACTATTTAGATACATAATACAATACAATTGGGACCTAATAAAATCTATTAACCATCTATTATCGTTGCCCGTAATTTATCGATCTCTAGATCGATCGCTTCGTACTCATGCTAAGTGATTTTTTTTTTTATAAATTTATATGTACATGAAGGTGACTACCTACTAAGGTGCGACGAGGAAGTCAAATGCTTATATATTTACTTGCGAATCAGTCTCAAAAGGGCATTTCTCCGAGCGTTTTAACCGTCGTGACTTCGGTCGCAGCCTTATCACAGGAATCCCGTGGGAGATGCAAGAACTTTTGTCAATGTTGGTAGACGTAGTTGATCACTACCAAGATATCCAATAGTAGATTGTATCACAAGGGATAAAAAAAGGCATATTTCCGGCGTGGGCGTATATTGAATCCTGAGCGTAATGAAGGATTCAAGCGTTAACGCCCAAGACGAAATAATTTTGATACCGTGTGACACATGCTGCTTCTATGAGAAAAATAAAAGATAATATTACACAATATTTAATATTTATGCAAATAATCGATTCTGAAGAAATTTTTATCAATTATGAACGTACTGTTTATTTTCATATTTCATTGTAATTTTTTGGGCTGGCAATAGAAAGTCCTTGAACAGAAAAGTGCCACTTTGATCCCTCCCAGCAGGGAAGAAAAGGCCCGTATTCGAATAGGTGGTGTGAAAAAAATGTTTTAGATACCGACGGAAATCGTGTAATAATTTAATCACCGAGGTCACGGCGGTTGAAACGCTCGGAGAAATGGCCAAAAACAAATGTAAAAAACATTTTAATAACTCCTTTCAGTCGACATTGTCCCGCCATTTTGAACCAACTTCGAAGCCTTTTTGATGTAAAACTCGAGAAAGGCTCGATAAATTACCTTTACAACTTTGTTTTCTTCTTTGGCCTAACTTACGTAATTGCACGTCCAAATTTCCCTTTTGACAACTTAATGTACTTAGGTTAAATCTGACTTTTAAAAATGCAGAGTCTCGAAGAGTCGAGTAGATATTTTGTGGTATTTTATTGTTGGAACACTACGCGGTTCGAACATTGGGTTTTTTATTGTGAATGATTGCTTATAAAAGCAAAAAAATAAGCATTTATATTTATTAGTATGATTTTTGATTGTTCGTTGGGGATTTGATATATTTTTATAAGATTTTATTTAGTTTCATCTGTTCAGCCGCGTTTACTTAGTGTTCGCTTGTTCGTGGGCTGACGATCGAACATTTTGCTATGTGAATTATTGTTTTCATTTGCTCAAGAACGAACAAACAATCGCTCAGAACACTAAGTGAGAAAAGCTTTACGATATTTGAACTGAATCAAATATTGCGACTTTTTGATCAACTTCCCGATTAGCAATCGAACTAAAATTTTATATGTATATGTAACACAGATGACAATGATGTTATCATGGATCAAGTGCCACGTGGTAACGTCAGTAATAAAATGTATTCTTCAGTATTCGTCACCACCCCAACTCTTCCCGTGGGTTAAGAGTAGACTTGAAGTGGAATTGAATTGTCACTGATTATTCATTCATTGAATACCTATTGATGATGGGCAGCAGCGTGACCATAATGGATACATTACTGCGGTCACTAATCCGCTTGTCTTGCGTGGCGATTAATCCCTCCATAGGTAATAAATTACAGGAAAAACCTATGTCCAGTAGTGGACTGAGAAAGACTGGTGATGAGTGTACCAAGTCTAAGGTGTTGGAAGGCCATAATTTTGGAACAAAACCACCAAAATCTGTACCAAAAACACCAAAAAAAAATACCGTGGTTTGCCGATTCCCGGAGGTGGGATCCCAATGACGAATTTTTTCTTTGGCATCACGCTTAGTATTTAAATTTTCTGCCCTCCGGCCGGCAAAGTTTGCGCTAAACTAAGTTGCCGCCTGCCGGCTGCGTTGAGCAGAAAAATAATATACACACCTCGGCCCTTAAATGGGAAGGCCTCGGATAACATGTTCTACAATTACACGTCATCCGAGACATTTCCCACTTAAACGGCCTTGGCATGTAATCTACTATTATATACATAGTAGTGATACTACTTCAAAATTCAACTCAAAAACATTGAATTAGACAATTTGACTTGATGCACAAAAATTAGTAATGCGAATAAAAATAGCCTTTTAGTTTTTTCAATTCCCATTTAACTCCGCAATATTGAACACGAACAAACTAAATCTCATTGATTCAACCAGCCATAAATATCATAAATATTATGAAGCCAATTTTCCACCTCATAAATAACGGTTATTAAATAACAATCAGTTTATTTCCAAGAAAACCATTTAGAATTCAATCCTGAAATATAAACAAGAATCCTTCATCTTAACCTGGCGTCTCTATTCTGAGTTTGGACGTTAATTTAACGTTAATAGGACGTTGAAGAGAGGACGTCTAGAGAATAGGCTGAAGTTTTATTAGGTTAGTCAAGCGTAAAATAATGGTGATAAATAAAATATTTTGTCGAGTATAAAATATGTCTAGATTCGAAAGAGACTTTGGATGTTTTTGTAAATTATTTGCTGTTTCGCTTGCCTTACGTTTTTCACCTCTTTTGCAAAATTTAAGTAACGGGATTTTTGTGCTACTGATAGGTATTTTGAAAAGTTTGGAGTATTTTGTATCACAGAGCGATATCTCTTGACGCGAATTTCACACAAATGATAGACCGAAAAAGTTTCGTATGATAGCTATAAAATATTACGATGAACTTTCAGTATGAGACCAACATCAAAAACATACTATTACATGGAATACCTATTAATCTTCTCCTTACTATTGAACTCTAACTAATCACTCACTTCGTGTGAGGGGTTACAATTTTGTTAGATATTTAAATGTTGGTACTATATTGAAAGTTCACCGTAATGGTTGGTAGACTCGGTCGGTAGCGGGAAGGATCTTCGTTCCATTCCATCCTGTATATCACCGCTTGGTACGCACATCACAAGCTTTAATTGAGTTTCCCGTAGGACTAGGTCAATTTGTGTAAGATGTATATGTTGTAGGATGATTTGATACTTCGAATCTTCGCGAAAATCCTAGGTTGATACTTCGAATCTTCGCGAAAATCCTAGGGGTTTTGCAAACTAACCTTTTTTTTTTTTTTTGTTAACCCAGGGGAATCCGTTATGGATACCACCCGGCCCGGGAGCAAGCGGGTGGTTATGTCCGACTCGCACGGACTAAACCCCTGGGGTGTTTCGCCGCTCGCTCTGTACGCGGGGTTTCGGGAACGCTGCTGCACACCTCCGAGAACCCCGCGAGCGTTGCCCTTGCGGGCCCATCTTGTGGGCTGCTTCAGCAGCCTACTCCGCCGATAGCACCTCGGAACACTTGAGGGCTATCCGGCTCGGGACCTCTCCAGGCAGATGACGGGACTCCCGACCCAACACCCGCAGGTCCCCTTTACGGCAGCTGCATGCGGCCTGCAAAGGCTCTGCGCCGCCGCCCTACTCTCCTGCGGCGCTGAGGGAGCGCATCCGCATCGTCCTCGCGCGCACGTTCTGCTACCTCCTTCTGCGCCATAAACTCTGTGCTTTGCAAACTAACCTAACCTAACCTATTATCCGCGTTTTCGCAAAACCCCTAGGATTTTCGCGAAAATTCGAAGTATCAAATCATCCTACGACATATACATTTACACAAATATACGGTAAGGTGGGATAAGATAAAACGGTTTTTTTGATAGGGTAAGACAAAAAGCTACCTGCAGACGCTTTGCCAGAAAGACGACTTTTTGTCTTACCCCATTAAAAAAACGGTTTTATCTCACCCCATCTTAACTTACTTAAAATTGTATATCCTTTACATGTTATATCCCATTCGTTTTCTACCCAGAATACTCCGTTACACAACTCTATACGCACACGCCGCCATTTTTAATTTCACAAGACAAACATTAATTTCAAAGAACCAAGCTCTGCACCCTCGGCGGCAGTTTTTTAAAAACTTACAGATTGAAAGTTTCCTTCTATCTCGGTAATTAAAAACAGAACTTGTGAGTTAGTGTTCAGAAAATTATTAAACGGTGAAGAAAAAGTGGGCAAAGTTTGTACTTACTAGAGGGGCGAATCGGTGAATTAATTTTGTTGTTTGGGCACTGGTCTCACCGCGAGCTACTAAGCTATAAACTATGGGCTATGAACACGAACAAAATATACGCACTCCCGTGTAAATAAAAGAGACACGGCGATACTCACCCAGCTATCAGCTATCACCGCCGGGCGAGCATCGCTGTGTCTATTTTATTTACATGGGAGTGCGTATCTTTTGTCCTTATTTATAGCCCATTAGTTCATAGCTTAGGCACTGGTCTCACTGCGAGCTACTAAGCTATGAACTATCGGCTATAAATACAAGCAAAAGATACGCACTCCCGTGTAAATAAAAGAGACACGGCGATATTCACCCGGCGTTGATAGCTGGAGAAAGTATCGCCGTGTCTCTTTTATTGACACGGAGTGCGTATCTTTTGTTCGTGTTTATAGCCGATAGTTCATAACTTAGTAGCTCGCGGTGAGACGAGTGCCTTCGACCAATTTTGCGGTGCCATTTACACAGTTAATGACCAAAACCCGGATGAATTATATTCACTAATTAAACAGCTACAGAGAGCGATTGAGATCCATCTAAAATAGTACATAACGACACAAGTGCGAAAAACATGAAATTCCAAACGAGTTGCAGTTGAAATTCAAAACACGACCGATAGGGAGCACGTGTCTTGTACGACGTTTTTTAGTACAGATGGCCCTCCGAAGTTTTGGACCTGACGTAAAATGACACACTTATCGCACTAGAGCCTAAAAAGACACCAACTGTACTAAAAATCATATTAAATCCCAAACACATACATGTAATACAATGTACATTTCACTGAGATAAGTCTAAAAATATTCCCCCCTAACGACGTGCCCTGTATAATATAATTATATAGCACTGTACCAATGGTGCCGACAATTCAATTATTTTTTACGACCAGGTGAGCTGTCAGGGCTTCGCATATTACTGTGGCGTAGTGTTGAAGGATTGGCCGATGTAACTTGATATATCGTGGAATTTTAGAAATACAGTGTCTCTATATCTGCTATGCTATTCTCTTATTCACACATTCGACGCTGTGTTCGTCAACGAGCTCGACGTCGAGACAGCCTTGTCTAAAATCCTAGCTGTTTGATTTGACATTAGGAATCGAGGCTGTGAGCGAGGTTGTGGGCGAGTTCGTCGCTGTTTTTCGTTAGAGAATACGAAGTTCGTATATTAAACGTCAAACTCTCGACGCAGTGTAGTTCCAGCTCACGCCGTAGGTATTCGTCGCCGAGCACTAGTGTCGTTTAATGTACGTTAGTGAATACCATTTTAGCCTCGACGCTGCCGCAGCGCTGACATAGCGCTGACAGCAAGGCGGTTTCCTTAATGAATAACACTGGTATTCAACCCACTTCAAAAAATGGAGAAGCTTCTCAATTCGCCTTTGTACCTGTTTCTAATTGTTTTGTCGTATTTATTTTTACCTGTAATATGTTTTGTGTACGATAAAGAATTTACATATATACATACATGTTGTTGTTGTTGTTTTTCTGGTCATTTTTTTCCGCAACTCGACATCATACGTGCCTTTTTTGCGTAGTCCCAATCCTTGCCCAGTACTTGTTGGAGTTGTTGGGGACTTCACATACACCCTTGAATTTCTTCGCAGGTGTATGCTGGTTTCCTCGCGATGTTTTCCTTCACCATAAAGCACTTGTAAATATTAAATAATATTTCTTACAAAAGTTATAAACTCATTGGTACGAGCCGGGGATCGAACTCACGACCGCTGCGTAGCAGCCGTTTGTTTTACCGCTAGGCCACAAGCACAAGCCATATGTACATACATACATAGACAGGTAACTTCAAAACATTTCTATTCAGTAAATCTTTAAAAAATCATTTTGGGGTTTTAGTAAAGTGCAGATTGAAAAAATCTTCATTAACGAAAAATTTTATACATTTTAGGTTATTTTAAATTCGGTAATTTTATCTCGTCTTTTCGTTCACCATTACTCGGTTGGCAACAAGAACAAAATCCGTATATCCCTCTAAGATGGATCCAGTATAATAAAATCTTCTACTACTAATAGTTTCTACGAATATCAAGGTCAAACGTACACTGGTTTACCAGTTTGGTAATAAGAAAGGGTCTAAGGGGCCAGATTATTTTTAGACATTTTAGACGACGCTAGAAAATGCTAGAGATTTGCAGTGAATTTTGAGATAAATCTTGAGATGAGACAATTTTGTTACTGGGTAAATCAACTTTTTTCTGTCTTTTATTACCATGGTTACGGTCGCCTGAGTCACGTCGATTTTATGCAAAATTACGCTACTTAAACTATGCAAAAAGCATAATTTTGCATAAAAACAGCGTGACTCAGGCGATCGTCGTAACCATGATAATAACAGTTAGAAAACACCTGAAGTTGACCCGACTGAAGTTGCCGTGAAAGGAAGTTGCGTAAAATATAAAATAAACCGAAATAAAACTATGAAAACGGATAAACTCGCGTATATTAACTAATTTTAACTTCATTCCGACGTTTCGAACACTTTACAGGGTTTGTGGTCTGCGGATGACTGACAATGGAGGAAGTTTGACAGGTAGATCTGTCCATCAAATTAAGAAAGATAAGTACAAAACTACCCACCAAAGAAAAATATACTAAACCACAGACAATAAATTTTAAGGGTGGATGTACATACTAAATTTGCAAATTAAGCTAGTTATTCATTACAAGTATTTTCAGAATGAAGACAAGAGACAAAATAAATAATCTACGCCGGTTCTATCCCTACGCCACTGCCTGAGAAGTAATTCCCTCCTTTGTATGATTGTTTTGTTAGGAAAGTAACCCAAAATTGGGACAGGCACGAAACTCAGCGGGACAACTCTTTTCAAAAAACATTTGTAGTACATCTTAAGATCATCATGCATGAAACCAAAACATACAACTTTGATTCATAAGGTTTTCATAGTTTTATTTCATGTGTAATCCTCGCGGTAACCGAAGAAAATATTATAAAATAAACCGCTTGAAAAATGTATATCATCATCATTATTAGCCTATTTTAGTCCACTGCTGGACAAAGGCTTCTCCTCAGCATATGCGCATGGACGCATTAGGAGGTATATTATGCCCATAGTCGCCACGCTGGGTAACCGGATTGGCGATCGGAGTAATGTGTCCACTATGATGACGCTGCTGCCCATCATCAGTCTTCTATCAAAGAATGGTCAGAGATACTTCAATACCTAAGTCTTACGCGAAGTCCAAGAATTCGAGTAGTAAATGTAATCTCTTAAGTATTTATAGCTACGAATAATTTCTCAAACAGCTACGAGATATACGTGCTACGCCGTAGAATAGCTACTTGGAAAGCAAAGGTTTATCATTTCAGTTCAGCCATAACATCGCCTGCATGTACCAGATTGATATCAAATTAGCCTCCGTAGCCTAGTTGATTAAAAAAAAATTAAAATTATTTATTTGGTAGCATAAACATTTTACAAAACTGTGCAAGTATCTCTTTTTAAGCATTGCAAATGCTTGTATTAAGAGAATACCGAGTTGATAGTGGTACCTATTGCCTACGAGGCCATGGCCGTGTGGTTACGGCAGTAAGAGTACATTTGTAATCACCCCAACTCCTCCTGCGAGTGTCGTAAGTGTCGACTAAGGGATTGAAGTGTCACTGACCATTATTTTGATAAAATATTGATAATGGAAAGCAGCGTCATCATAGTGGACATATTACTCCGATCGCCAATCCGGTTACCCAGCGTGGCGACTATGGGCATATACCTCCTAATGCGTCTATACGCATAGTTAATAGGAGAGGCCTACGTCCAGCAGTGGACTAACACAGGCTAATGATGTGATGGGTTCGAATCCCGGCGAGGGCATTATTTGTGTATTTATTTAAGTATCACAAATATATGTTCCTTATGTAAATAATTATATGTTCCTTGGATGACTATGTCTTTAAGTATCTATATATATCTATCTATTATAATATATTGTCGCCTGGTACCCACATCACAAGCCTTAATTGAGCTTACCATGGGACTAGGTCGATTTGTGTAAGATGTCCCAAGATATTTATTTTTAATTTTATATACACCAGTTGTGTCTCCCGACGATCTTCATGAGGTCATTTGTCCATCTTAAAATCAACACACAGAACATTAAAAAAACGTATGCCGTTTTTACTGAACACCTTGTCTGAGAGCATTGTCGCTGAACCCAAAAAACCTTTAAAATAAGCTTTAAAAATATCTTCTGGACATTTTATAGACATACCTAGTTTGAATTGAATTACGTCTCACAAATATAACCATGTACCTGTTTACGACTGTGAGTGTCGTAAACGAGGCGTAAGTGTATCTGATCTGATGTTGAACGAAATTTAAATGGACTGTAACTTTTCTTCAAACGAATATCAAATCAAATTTTATAGGGGATCACTGTGCGTCAAGAATGGCGGCCAATCGACACGACAGAATTAAAATATATGCGAGAAACTGGCAAAAAACCTTGAAACACGTTTAAAAAGGGTACTGACCTGGGCTCGAAGAAGCGGGCTGCTCCTCGTTCAGATAGTCTAGGGCCTCGGAGACCAGCTCGTGCACTTACCAGACGTCCTAGGTTACCTGACCACTGAATATACTGAAGCTCGGGCGTCCCTTCTTACGGTCTCAAGGGATTAACTTAATTACTAGCAATTTCACACGCGATAGTACTAAAACTTTATATTTAACGGCTGCCAAGTCGCACGCACAGCCTTCCGCTCGACAGATTTTTTGACAAGTCCGAATGAATCGACACTTTTTTACAGAATGGCAAACAGTGTTGCCACAGACGAAATTTATACTTTTTTTTTTTAATCTTAACATTTCCGCTCACCAAAATACGGGGTATTTTCCGAATTTGCAAGCTTCATAAGATATAACGAAACTTTTACTTAAAACTAAACTATAGTGTCACTCGGTTTGAACCTTGAGTAGTTAAGAAATTGAGATTCAAGCTGAGCGACCGAACTAATACTTAATTTAATGTTTAAGTGGCAAGGGGCACAGCTTTACAACTGGGCGTTTATATTCGCCAGTAGCTGTGCGTATGGTGGCGACACGACAAATCCCATCCTTACCGGGATGTAAACTAACGATACGGCCTAAGGCCCAATTAAGGGGACTGCATTGCTCGTTCACAATGAGAACGAGAGTCCCGACAGCTATGTTAGGTTGGTTATCGAACCATTTGTGGCGTACTTGTAGTGTATGCAAATATTCCAAGTGCCATTTACGCCAGAAATCCTGATGGATTTTTTGAATTAACTTCCACCTTTGAAGTGGCCCTATTTTCACGTCAAGTAAATTACTTTCAGGCAGTATGGTCAACGCTTCTAGTGTGAGAAAATGGCCAGGTGTGAGAACTGAAAGGTCGTTGGGATCAGAGCTCATGGGAGATAGGGGTCTCGAATTCAGCATGGATTCGATCTGAGTCAAAACAGTGTACATTTCCTCAAAAGTGAGGCGTTGTAAGCCGATTACACGCGACAAATGTGTTTTGACCGATTTGACACCAGCTTCAGCTAGACCCGAAAAGTGGGGACTACCAGGAGGATTAAATACAAATTCAATTTGTTCCCTATGGGAGGCCTCAGCCATAAAGTCTTTAAGCATATTGCAAGCGCCTACGAAATTGCGCCCCTGATCCGATACGAGCCTCGAGCACCGACCACGACGTGCAATGAAACGTCGCAGCGCTGCCAAGTAAGCCTCCGATGTGAGCTCCGAAACGAGCTCTAAGTGCACTGCTTTAGTAGCAGTACAAACGAAAACGCAGATGTAAGCTTTGTACGACTTACTTCCTCTCGCCCTACCTAACGAGATAGTGAACGGTCCAGCAAAGTCAACCGCAGCGGACGAGAAAGGCTTCAACTGGTTAACACGAAACGATGGAAGGTCTCCCATGAGAGGGGGTGACGTGACCCGGGGACGTGCACGAAAGCACCTGAGGCATGATGAGATGACAGCATGAATCGCGCGCTTGGACGACAAAATCCAAAAGTCCTGAGCAATAAGGTTTTGCAGAGTTTGCAACCCCGGATGTGAAAACCTGCGATGATACTCTTCTATAATCAATGCCGTAAGCCGATGGTCACGAGGCAACAGCATGGGGTGTTTCCTCTCATAGTCGAGCGTGCGGTTGTGGGTTAACCGTCCGCCCACCCTCAGCAAACCCTCTTCGTCAACGAAAGGGCACAATTTACGAAGAGGTTTGTGAAGTGAGTTAGTCGAACCCTTATTGATGAGTCGGATTTCAGTCGAAAAGACATGTTCCTGAACATGTCTCACGAGAAACCGAATCACCGAGTTGGTTTCACACGCCGACAGGGTTTGTGAAGAGGCCTTCATTGTGGGATTCTTCAGATTATGAAGATAACGAAAACAATAGGCCAATATATTAACGATACGACGAAACGACGAGAATCTTGACAAAATATGCCCGATAAAATCGGAATTCAAGGTACTGAATAATGTGAGGACCTTTTCTTCTTCAAAAGCTACTCCGTCAGGTTGAGTGAGGGATTTAGGCCAATCCGTTTCAGGCCGCGACAACCATGCAGGTCCCGCCCACCATGAGGAACACTGGACCAATTCAGCAGGTAGCAAGCCACGGGAACCGTGGTCTGCTGGATTGTCACCAGTGGAGACATGGTGCCAGCAGTCGGGAGAAATCTGCTCTTGAATCGCTGCAGTCCGATTGGCGACAAATGTCTTCCATCGCGACGGACAAGAACGAATCCATGTCAAAGCCACTGTAGAGTCTGACCAGGCGTATACTTTAGCGTCGAAGTTGAAGTCTTTCAACGCATGGAAAAACGCTGCTACAAGATCCGACAACAATACTGCCGCCAGCAGTTCCAAGCGAGGAATGGACAAACGACGGAGAGGTGCCACCTTCGATTTTGCACAACAAAGACGGACGATAATTTTTTCGTCACTGCAAACCATACGACAAAAGATGATTGCGCAATATCCTCGCTCTGACGCATCACAAAAGCCATGAATCTGAATGTCACGGGACGTGACCAACCGACGGGGGATTGAAAGAGTGCTCAGAGACGACAGTTGAGATTTCAACTTGAGCCACTCTTCAGCGATACGCCCTGGGACATCTTCGTCCCAACCTAGGCCGGAGGACCACAAAAGTTGCATCAAATATTTCGCTAGGAAAACTACTGGCGAAAGGAGACCCAAAGGGTCGAAGATACGAGCAATCTCTGACAGAATTGAACGCTTAGTACAGCGGCCATCTGCATTCGAAGTTTTGAACGAAAAGGTGTCAGATTTAGGTAACCACAAAAGTCCCAAAATCTTCAATGAGACGTCATGAGCGTCTTCGAAATTGCGGAATTGTTCAGAGTATAAGTCCGAATCAGTCAAATCCGCAAGGAATCCCTGAGCGTTGGAAGTCCATTTCCTTAGATGTAAGCCCGCAGGCGACAAGATTTTTAATAAATCATCGCGTATCTGCACAGCACCCTCGACCGAGTCTGCGCCTGACACTATGTCATCGACGTAGGTATCCCTGTCAAGGACTGTGGCACCAAGAGGAGCAGTGTCGACAAACTCCTGCGCAAGCCTTGAAATACACCATAATGCCTGGTAGGGGGCGCATGAAACTCCATAGGTTACTGTGAGCAACCGGAAATCTTGAACAGGCTCCAGGGGAGACGGACGCCAGAGGATGCGCTGATAATCGCAATCCTCCTTGTCCACGAGAAACTGGCGGTACATTTGTTTGATGTCCCCAGTGAACACGACATTATGCCAGCGAAACCGGATCAGGAGATCAAAGATATTCTTCTGCAACTTTGGCCCTGGCAACAGAGTATCATTCAAGGATCTACCATGGTTATCCTTGGCGCTGGCGTCGTATACAGTTCGAAGAGGAGTGGAAATTGAGTCCGGACGCAAAATACCCTGGTGTGGAATGTAATAAAAAGGGCCTACATTCGTAGGAGGGGGCGCCACTGCTTCCATATGACCACTCTCTAGATAATCCTTCATAAAGTTGACATATGCTGTCCGAAATTCAGGATTAATTTTAAACTTTCTTTCTAAGTTCAGAAGTCGCTTAAGCGCGATTTCACGAGAATTGAAAAACCTGGGACGATCCTGAAGGTCATCGAAAGTTAATGGAACGACCATTCGACCCTCAGGGTTTCGAAAATATTTCGCACCCATAAGGTTTTCACACGACAAATTATTTTTCGACAAAGCAGATGCGTTCGGGTTGACGACATTTTCTACTTCCCAAAACCGCTTAATGCTGTTATCCAACGACAACGAAGAGACGAGAAGACACTCCTTGGGAGTCACAAGAGAGTTGTCACGAAAACGACACGACAAATTATTATTTGGAATAACAGCTGGGTTGGAAATAACAACATTATTCATGTCCCGAACCTGCACACTAGCGTCATCTATTGATGACAACGAAACGAGATGACAATTCTTGCCAGTAACACAAGTATTGTTTCGAGAACGACAACGAGAAGAGTCAATGTCGATAGCACCTTCATCCATGATCAGCCAACCGAAAACGGTGTTCAGCGCCACAGGCTCATTTTCCTCACCTTTCACTAACCCAGGTTGAAGTGCTGACGACAGAAGACCGACATTGACTAGGATATCAATAGGCCCTGGCTTATAAAAGAAAGGATCGGCAAGATCAAGACCCTTTAAATGAGGCCAGGCCGATGTGTCAAATTCACCAGGAGGCATATCCGAGCAAATTTTAGGCAATACAAAAGCCTCAAACGAAAATTTGTGAAAGTTATTTCCATTTGTTGGAAATATTTCACAATCGACAGATCCCATTGGGGTTGTTGATGTACAACCAATACCGTTAACCGATTCCTTATAGGTAGTTAAGAGTAAACCAAGTTTTTCTACGGCTCGCTTTGTGATAAAATTACAAGCTGACGCGGAATCGAAAAGAACCCGAATAGGTACCAGCTGACCCGTGTTGTCTTTAATGTGGGCAATTGCAGTAGAGAATAATAGTTGACTACTATGGGTATGCACTGATAATGTTGTCAACTGTACATTTGACTTAGATGTTGAAGCAACTTCACCAACTTTTTCAAAATGGAGTAATGAATTGTGCCGATAACTGCATTTATCACAGTGCACCTTTGATTTACATTGCTTCATACTATGGGATGGCTTAAGGCACACAATACAAAGTCTAAACTCTTTAACCTTCAAAAACCTATCATTTGGATTTAAATCTAAAAATCTAGGACATTTTCCTAACTCATGGCCCACAATGGCACACATTGGACAGGTCAACACAGGTGCTGAAGGAACAATTAGTGAATGTTTACTTTTACTACTAGATTTGTTACTGGGTGCATTTACCTTTGATTTAATATTAGAATTTTCTAATGCTTGACTTCTTCGTTCGATAAATGATTGCAAGTCTTCAAATTTTGGAATATCCACATTCGAGTCTAGTTGCAGCTCAAACGCTTCACGAGTACCATTATCCAATTTAGACCACAACATGTAGTAAAGCATAAAATTTCTATCAGGTAATTCAAATTTCTTTAATATGTTAAGATTATCACTAAAAATCCTAAACACCCTATCTAAATCATATTTATTCTTAACGGGCTCACAATTGAGCATTTGTTCAAAGTACACCAACGCAATTTGCCTCTTTTTGTCAAAATGTTTATATAATGTTTGATAGGCATTGCTATAATTGTCATCAGACAGCGGAAATCCCTTTATAAGGTCATAAGCGCAACCTTCACAACTTGATATTAAGTAATGCAATTTCTCAACGTCTGGTATGTTACGTTTGTGAATTAAAGAGTCAAACAAGTCGCGAAACGCCACCCAATTCTCAAGCTTGCCATCAAAGGTCTTAATTTGTATTTTAGGTAGATGGGCCACATTCATTGGTGTATGTGATTCGACAGAATTTGACTCAACTTTTGGAATATTTGCACCACTGAATCTTAGCCTACTTTTCACCGATTTTAAGCGATTTTCAAATTCTTTTGACACTTCATATTCTTCTATACGTTGCGCGGGTGTGAGCGGTCGTAAAATTCGGATTTGTGCGTTGTGGAAATCCTTTTCTATATCTTTGAAGTCTGACTCAGTATAACCGAACAAATCCGAACTTTCGATGTGTTCTAGACGCATGATACAATAATCCCGCTCCACACGGAAGGTGTCTACGGTACACGGCTCGAGTTCGCTATCATTGTGTCCACCGCCCATCATTCAAAACGCCAAAAATCAAATGAAAAACAACCAAACAATACGAATAAACTTGATAGGTAAGTAGATTTAACCTATAAAACGTCAGTCGACGATTTGACGTTTAAGTTACGACAGATAAGGTAATCTACGTTTCGTTACACGTTCTGAAAGATTGACAATTGGAAATTGAGATAAATTTTGTCTGTGGCAAGATGCGTTCCAATTCACCGAACAAACGAAAAGGTATGTGGGTTAAGCTATATCTACCGACAACGAAAAAAATATACGCTTACCCTTTACTTTGGTGAAAAAGAACTACTAATGAAATCTTAACCCGAAAACGATTTTAACAAGAAAATATCTATAGGTACTTTACAAAATCCTGTTCGAAGGAACAAAAATAAAATGAACGAAATTTAAATGGACTGTAACTTTTCTTCAAACGAATATCAAATCAAATTTTATAGGGGATCACTGTGCGTCAAGAATGGCGGCCAATCGACACGACAGAATTAAAATATATGCGAGAAACTGGCAAAAAACCTTGAAACACGTTTAAAAAGGGTACTGACCTGGGCTCGAAGAAGCGGGCTGCTCCTCGTTCAGATAGTCTAGGGCCTCGGAGACCAGCTCGTGCACTTACCAGACGTCCTAGGTTACCTGACCACTGAATATACTGAAGCTCGGGCGTCCCTTCTTACGGTCTCAAGGGATTAACTTAATTACTAGCAATTTCACACGCGATAGTACTAAAACTTTATATTTAACGGCTGCCAAGTCGCACGCACAGCCTTCCGCTCGACAGATTTTTTGACAAGTCCGAATGAATCGACACTTTTTTACAGAATGGCAAACAGTGTTGCCACAGACGAAATTTATACTTTTTTTTTTTTAATCTTAACAGATGTATTAAAGCGAGACTTGACTCCACAGTCAAATAATATTTTCTTCGGTTACCGCGAGAATTACACATGAAATAAAACTATGAAAACGTATAAACTCGCGTATATTAACAAATTCGCGTGTCATCCGCAGACCATGAACCCTGTAAAGTGTTCGAAGCGTCGGAATGAAGTTAAAATTAGTTAATATACGCGAGTTTATCCGTTTTCATAGTTTTATTCCACAGTCAAACTTATTAACAGTTTTGTAGAGCTACTTTTAACTGCACAACTTTGTAAATGTATGTTAAATAAATAAATAAAATAATAATAATATTGTCAGCCTCCGTAGGCTAGGTTGATAGTTGGTAGTGACCCTGCCTACGAGGCTGGAGGTCCCGGGCGGGTATATATCAACTTCTGGATGCTTAGCCAAGTTGCCAATCGCTAGCGCTTAGTAGCGTATCGTAGTTTTCCCTCTCTATCACTCTTTTATATTAGTGCGACAAAGACAGTTCGCTGTCTTTCATTTACGATTGACGATTAAGCGTTAGCGATTGGCAACTTGTCTAAGCACCCTGAATGCTTAGCCAAGTTATCGCTAGCGCTTAGGTAGCGTATCGTAGTTTTCCCTCTCGATCACTCTTTCATATTAGTGCGACAAAGACAGTTAGCCGTCTTTCGATTACGATTGACGATTAAGCGTTAACGATTGGCAACTTGTCTAAGCACCCTGAATGCTTAGCCAAGTTGCCAATCACTTGCACTTAGTAGCGTATCGTAGTTTTCCCTCTCTGTCACTTTTTCATATTAGTGCGACAAAGACAATTAGCTGTGTTTCGTTTACAATTGACGATTAAGCGTTAGCGATTGGCAACTTGTCTAAGCACCCTGGATGCTTAGCCAAGTTGCCAATCGCTTGCGCTTAGTAGCGTATCGTAGTTTTCCCTCTCTGTCACTTTTTCATATTAGTGCGATAAAGACAGTTAGCTGCCTTTCGTTTACGATTGACCATTAAGCGTTAGCGATTGGCAACTTGTCTAAGCACCCTGAATGCTTAGCTAAGTTGCCAATCGCTTGCGCTTAGGTAGCGTATCGTAGTTTTCCCTCTCTGTCACTTTTTCATATTAGTGCGACAAAGACAGGTAGCTGCCTTTCGCTTACAATTGACGATTAAGCGTTAGCAATTGGCACCCTGGTACCCCATCACAAGCCTTTATTGAACTTACTAGGTCGACTACAGTAAAATCTACAGAAAATCTTGTAGGTGGACGTTTCATATTGTAGTGTTTTTATCTATTTTGTTTCTACCATTTTGTCTACCAACGTGTATACCTGTACCAATATCTAGTACTAACGGGCAAATGAGCTATGCTGCGGACAAACAGACAGACGGATAGACGAACATGACGCAACTATAAGGGCGTTTGTGCACTACACTGACTTTTACCGTCCGGTAGTCCGGTTTTTTACGGTCCGATATGCCACGCCATTTAATGTATATAGTAGCTTGTGCGCTATACGTAATTTTGCCGTCCGACATTTTACTTTCCCCATTCCGGACAGTATTTTTCCGATCCGAGATGACAGCTACGAAAAACGTGTTAATGCTTGTGCACTGCCTCCGTAATTGCACTGACTTTTACCGTCCCCGATAGTCCGATTTTACAAAATTGAACCGTTTTTCATGCTACTATGCACCTGCGAGTAGAGGTTCACGCCGCGACAAATAATTTGCGGAATAAAATCATTTAAATTACGCGCCACGCTGATCAAATTGACATTAAACAACAATATGCTTGCGAATATCGACAAGCGGTTCCCTCTGACCGTAAAGATTGTATGCGCAGCACTTCTGGATTGCAGATTTTCAGGCCTAAAGTAGATTTATACGTACCTACGAAAAAAACACACTACTCGGGCAGAATTGTTCCCAATTGTACAAATTTCTTTAACAGGATTCCAAGTCTACACTTTCCCAGTACTACAGATTTACAAACTTACAGAATCCCAACACTTTAATATTCCCATATTACGTTTTCCCATGTCTACAGATTTTCAATATTACTGATTCCTAACTCTACAGATAGTACAGATCACGACAGATTCCATATTCTCTAGATTTCACGTCTACTGATTCCCAACTGTGCTTTTTTTAACACTCTTGCTCGTAAGTCGTACGAGTAACTTATAGGTCTTATTGAACCGCTTTTAGGATTATAATCCTAGGTATTATTTATTAGCTTTGTGTTTTTGCTTTATATTCTTCACATAGTCAATCCCACAGTCTCTGAAGACAAGTCTTCAATTAGTGCGTCCTACCCGTCGTGGCGTACGGAGTCGAAACGTGGACACTTATGGTACGGCTGGTCCACAAGTTCAAGATCGCTCCGCGAGCTATGGAAAGGGCTATGCTCGGCGTCTCTTTGCGAGATCGAATCAGAAATGAGGTTATCCGGCAGAGAACCAATGTGATCGTCATAGCCCACCGTATTAGCAAACTGAAGTGGCAGTGAGCTGGCCATATTAGCCGTAGAACCGACAACTGTTGACGTAAACGAGTTCTTGAGCTTAGACCGGGTCTCGGCAAGCGTAGCGTAGGACACCCTCAGGCAAGGCGAGCGACGATTTGCGCAGGATGGTTGGGAAGAGCTGGATGCGAGCAGCCAAAGATCAAAAACGGTGGCGTGAAATTAGGCGTGGATTGAGGCCTATGTCCAGCAGTGGACTGCGATAGGCTGAAGATGATGATGGATGTTTTTTCATTATCTACGTTAGGCCATCATAGAAGGTTTAATGACTGTCTATTAACTTATTCTATTAATTTAAGTGTCTACCATAACGTCATGTAAAGTAAAACATACAGACGTGCGCGATGCAAAAATAGATTTGATATTTAAAAAAATATTATACACTAATTATACACCGATGTATGATTAGCAGTGTAGGCGATGATGACACTACAGAGAGGTTGTAAAGCTGGGTATCTGTAGTA
Organism: Thaumatotibia leucotreta; assembly: GCA_025490895.1. Lineage (NCBI taxonomy): Eukaryota > Metazoa > Arthropoda > Insecta > Lepidoptera > Tortricidae > Thaumatotibia > Thaumatotibia leucotreta. The sequence continues at coordinate 34,475 of JALPQI010005308.1, read as the reverse complement.
TTTGAAATCTGCAGTACATATTGTGAATTCGTAGTATTGGGAACCTATAGTGTTGGGTATTTGTAGCATTCGAAATTCGAAATCCGTATTATTGGTTATTGGGAATGTGTATAATCGGGAATGCGTAGTATTGACAATATCTGTAGTATTAACTCTTTATATGTAGTATTTGGAATCTGTACAATTGGGAATGTGTAGTATCGGGAATCTGTAGATAATATGTAGACAAAATGTCACGACTCGACCCAGTGCGAGTTAATAAAATAATTTTCGTACAAGATCTATAAATTTGTATCGTGTTTATTTTTTAAAAATAAACTTGTCCTAAACTGTGTCTAGGTTTTTAATACCTTCTCATCCATACGAACGTACAGGGTCGCGTTTTATAAAGTTACATTTCACAATATCGCTGTTTGCCTCTCTAACGCACGCGCATATTGGCTAGAAAGAGAGGCAAACAGCAAAATTGTAAATTGTAACTTTATAAAACGCGACCCAGGCGAACAATGTGGCCTTCACGCCGGCGTGGCGCCGCCACGGCGGCAAAATTTTGCGGCGCGCCGCCGCCGGTGATTTCTATGTCGGCGCACACCTCTACCTACGAGTAAAAAGACGGACAAGTGCACAAGCCAATCATGCGTTTTTTTCATGCCATATCGGACCAAGAAAACTCGGTCTGCCGGACAGTAAAATTCATTGTGGTGCACAATCGCCCTAAAGATTCTTAGTTACTACGGAACCCTACAAATTGATAAAATAGTCTGATTATTTATTAACGATAAAATCGGCAATTTCAACGTAGCAACTGGCATTGAAACAACTTTCAAGGTTAAAGTATTTATAAAAAAAGGTTTTTGAACCAAAGTCTTTGAACCATAATAACTATTGTTTTATCGTGGCATTTCGTGATTTTCGGCCGAATTTGAGACAAACTTGTATAGATTGATAACATTAATTGTGTGGTACAAGTTAAAAGCTATTTTAGGATTATGACCACGTGGTGACGGCAGTAAGAATACATTTGTCAACACCCCAAATCTTCCCGTAAGTGTCGTAAGTAGTAGTAATAGTAGTAGTAAAACACTTAATTGTACAAAAAATATGGATAAATACACAAAACACAAGACAATCGTACAAAGACGAGTTTATCCCTGCAAGAGATCTCTTCCAGCTAACCTTAAGTAAGTCAACTAGAGGATTGAAGTGTCAATTCATATTCGTTTATTGAAGACTGATGATGGATAGCAGCATCATCGCAATGAACGTGTGTGTGTGTGTGTTCGGTGTTCGTAAACTCGCTTGCTTGTTGTCATAGAAGTCGCTTTCCTACTGTGGTAATTATGTGGTCCTGATGCGTCGCACAGATAAGGTCAATATAGAACGGTGGACTGAAATAGACTGATGATGTGATGAGTGGTCTAGTCCATCTGGTCTTCAATATTCGTCTCAGACGGCTTAGCCAAGTTCCCATTCTACAATCGTATACGATATGCGATAAGTAATAAATGTATGAGAATGACAGATTCATACGAAAAGTCATGTTACCAATTACATACATTATTATGGGCACATGACATCATCGTATACGATTTCAATGGCATCTTAGCTAGGTCTGCTGATGTATATCACAAAAAGAGGCAATAATTATTATTGTTTCATTTTGATAAAAAAAAATCTTTTACTAATGGATTCTCATAGAAATGACATATTATGTTGGCATGTTTCCATTACTTCGTATTAAGAGGCCCAGTTTCATATCCTCCCACGTGACTTGTAGTTTATCGTATACGATTGCTGATTCTTGGATAGGCCTGATGATGTATCTCACAAAAGAAAAATTACTTATTTACTTCTAAATTATTTATATTTAATTTCGTTTAAAGTTACGTTACGTTTAAGTTTAGTTTCTCATAGAAATGTCATATTATATTAGGTACCATATCTTCAGTCTTTCGTACTACGAGGCCTAACTAGGGATATGAAACGTACTCCCGCTTTCCGCTGCCGCTTACCGCCCCGCTGCCCGCCTGTCCCCCATCCCACACACTAAAACCACACGCAATAGTGCGTTCGCTCAGGGCGTCGCAATTACAAGGAAAGTCACTCAGTCGGATTTCCTTCGCGACATTTCACACCAATTAGTGCTATTGGAGAGTTACGGCTTACGAGGTGATAGAATTTACGAGATTCCTTGGTTTACTGTTTTACTGGCCTACATTGCGTGAAAAATGCGTAAATAGGAGGTAAAGTCGGAATCACGTAAAAACAAGGTACATACTTCCTTGCAATGAACCATGAAAATATAGTACATTACATCAGAGGCCGGGAAAATGAGGATTTTCGGCCAAGTTAGTATATAGGTAACGGGAACGGTTTTCACGCCGAGGTATGCATTACATAAATCCGGAACTATCCTTATATATATTATCCTTATTATAGTCCTTTTTTCAAACATAAGTACAAAGAAATACAAGAAACATTACAAGGTTATCGAAATTAAAAAAAGTTACTTTACATTCCTAGCCCTGAAAAGTGTTATGAAATTCCATTTCCATCCCAGTGAGTTACTGCGCCCTGAAAGCGATATTTCCGAGTCTATTTTAAGGTACGTAAAGACAATATTTCATTGCATGTTTGAGAAAATATTTATGCACGATTTGTGTACTAACCAACACATCATCATGTCCTTAGTACATTACGATACAAGTGGAAAAAAAGGATAACGATTTATACGAAACGAGTAGGCATAAATTAAATCACGATCGAAAGGATTGTTGATTGACCAGAGAGTTATCAGTTGATAAAACTTTTTTATTCTTATTCTTAAAGATATTATGTTTTTTAATTCGGTGGAAAAATCAGCGTTTCAATACATTTTGATATTAAATTGGATTCTCATCCTTCAAACATTTTAAAAATCTATTTGAAATCAGTGTATTTATCAGTATCTTCGATGAAAAATTGTACCCTACCGAAAAACTATATTTGTAATTTAACGATACAAAATATCCAACATAATAATGCCAAACCTTTACTACAGTCATATTCCGTTATTTTACTGAAGGTGGATTTAGACCAAAGGAGCGAACGCTCATTCTATCCCCCACTCTACGAAATCAACGAATTTCGACGAATCACGCTTTGTGTAACGAACGAATTTCGTAGAGTATGGGATATTGAGAATTCGCTCGTTTGGTCTAAATTCACCTTTCACATCACATCATCAGCCTATGTTAGTCCACTTCTGGATGTAGGCCTCTCCTATTAACTATGCGTATAGACGCATTAGGAGGTAAATGCACATAATCGCCACGCTGGGCAAGCGGATTAGCGATCGCAGTAATGTGTCCACTATAATGACGCTGCTGCCTTCAATCTTGTAGAATGGTTAGTGACACTTCAATCTCTTAGTCGACTCTTATGACGCAGAAGGAGTTGGTGTGGTGACAAATGTATTCTTACTGCCGTCTTCACACGGACAATCACCACAATCGGACAATCCACCTTTATACAGGGTGTAAGTCTAATACGGGCAAAGCTCTTAACGGGTATCAGTTTACGACATAATAGGTACATTCAAATAACTTTTACTTAAAATTAGAGCAACAAAATTTTTCATTCAAAATAATTCGGCGCGCAATGTAGAGCAACATACGCGAGTTAAACACTCGTTGACAGCTAATTTCAAAAGCAGATGACATACCTGCCATATCAACAATAACAAATGTTCGTACCTACATTGCTGCTCCGATAATCTTAAAAAAAAATCTGTGGGGTCGTAATTAAGAGTAACTTAAAAAAAACCTTGTAATCCATGATTACACTAATGAATCCCATGCCTGGTTTAATTGATCACCCGTATTAGATTTACACACTGTATTATACGACCAATGTTTCTACTCACTGTACCTAGTAAAGTAAGACGGAACAAATACAGTATGAAGCACGTACGGCGTTTATTAGTACGAAGTGCGCTGGGCACGTGTTGGTTTAATGCAATTAATATTTATTGTTTCGATGCGTCTGCGGTCTGGGGGCGGATAAATCGCACGTTGGATGGCGTTATGCAATGAATAACTATCCATACTCTTGCAGAAAGTTGTATTTGTCAAGCTGACATTGGCCGTGTGGTGACGGCAGTAAGAATACATTTGTCGCCACCCCAACTTCTCTTGCGGGTGTCGTAAGAGTCGACTAAGGGATTGAAGTGGCACTGACCATTATTTGATAAAAAATTGATGATGGGCAGCAGCATCATCATAGTGGGATCGCCAATCCGTTTGCTTAGCGTGGCGATTATGGGCATTTACCTCTTAATGCGCCAATACGCATAGTTAATAGGAGAGGCCGACGTCCAGCAGTGAGTCATAGGCTGATGATGACATCAGCTTTATATCATTCAATTACCTAGCGGTGTCGTTTCATAAATTTCACATTGATAACCTAATATTATATTGCATATTTATAATACTTAACGAATACCCATTTATAGGAACGCATTTAATAATTTGTATTTGCGTATATCTTGAATATTTATAAATGAGCTTTATTACATTGAGTTAGTTTGCTTTTTTTGCATTGATATACTATTGAAATTGCCCGTTTTCTGCATAACTATGGTGATGACGACGGGGTGGAGCAACTAAGGCTGGGATTTCACTTGTGATTCTTACATAACTTGTAGGGGCGAATCTATGAGAAGAATGAGACATGAATATCTATATAATTCCTTAGTGTAGCACCGTTTCTGTAACTCACACTTACAGAACTTAAACAAAACTCACTTTTTTTTCTACCGATTACCTCTGTAGGTTGCTTGGAGATCACATAGAATCGTTGCGCCTTGGGATCACCACCTATATGACAATTAAGCCTTATAGCGAAATATGCTTTTACTTGTTTTACGTTCCATTCGAATTCTGCTGTTTCTTTAACCTTCATGCATAGTATAATAGTCTTGCTTAAAACGTCATGTTTATTTATAGAATTTAACATAATTTTTCCAGTTTGCCATTTCGCACATTTCGATAAGTATATATCTGAAAATAAGTCAGATTGTGGAAGATTGTATATATTTAATTAGAGTACTTATACGTATGTATTTAGTTCAGTTTGGAGATTAATCCTCTTATTCATAGCAGGCTGCTAAGTGTGTTTGTCCTTTCGGTCTTATATACATATTGATAAGACCAAAAGGACAAACAATCGATTATAGGAGATGTTCATGAATAAGGGCGTTACAGTCTGAACGATGATCAAGAAGGAAATAAACTTTCGGTAAATTTTAAGCCCTAACTACAACATACTCGCATCCTTTTAATAATCTTCCAATTCATAAAAGTTACATTTACAAAAAACATTTTACAACTCAAAATCAAATCATCGAAATGTTGATGAAAAACACTGAATGGCGTGCTATTGCATAAAATCGTTCCAATAGCGGGTGTAATCAACTTTGTTTGTGTTTATTCAACGAGTCTACGCCTGGTTGCAATATCTATACCTAGCTAATGTACAAGAAGAACGTTTATAAAGATAATGGAAACAGTATAAAAGGAACCCAATGGTTGCCACTGTGTGTATTATCAAACCGCGATTAGAATGGGATTTGAAAGTACTGTTGACAAGCAGTGTATAAGTCAATCTAGGATATATTCATGTAGTAATAGTTTAAGTGCAGAGTCTTACAGGCAGTCAACACTCACTACATCTATAAACAACTCTATTCTTGGTAAATACTGTGTCATTTGTTGTGTCCGTTTTGACCTGTAGCTGGCACTTTTAATTTAAATGGTAATATTCATTTTTGCTAGAAAATTTAATGCTTTTGAAATGGAGTACCAAACTTTGAGTTTTTTGAGGTTTATTAATATTTTTATTTGAGTTCTAAACAAAGATTTTTTACAAAATACTTAAAATAAAACTATTGTAAACATAATTGTCTCAGCCGTTTTTGAATAACAACGGAGCCTTACACTTAGCAGCCTATCCGATATGCCTTTACCATTTTTTTAAAGTAGTAACACCATTATGTGTAAGAATTATAAATATTAGATTAAAAATTGATTTAAAATAAATATAATAAAATAAACTAAAGAAAAACCTAGGTGGTTCTAGTTACGCGGTTTTGCATTATTCCCAACTAAATGTAGCATTATAAAAAAACCTTGACTACTTTTGAATATCTTAAAAGCAAAGTATTATAATTACTTGACTATTCGTTGTAAGTTTCTTATATTTACTTCATGTGGTAGAGTAAAGATTAATTTTACAAGTCTCTGAATTTACAGTAGCTATTTTGAAATAAAAATACTTATAAAATACCTGTAGTAATCGAACACGGAATAATCTATTAGCCAAACAAATGTACAGCAATTGGCCATAAGATCTATATTATCTTTATTATTCTATAAATTTAACTGTTTTCTACTGAAATTTAAAACGCTGTTCGTGAAATTTAAGCCCATCGCTTAGATCCGCGCTCAATTTGGATGTAGTCCGAGAGCGAACTTAAAACTTTACTAATTAACTTATATTTGATGATTTTTTAATACTATTTTTTTATGGAACAGGACACAGAATTAGATTTGGATAGAAGAAACAAGTTCATTCATTTGTATGGCGGCCGAGCGTGTCAGATTTTGTATTGAAGTTGTTACTTGCCTATGATTTTAAATATGTCTCAGGCCCTTGAGTATTCATATTTTTTTATGTTGTTGCAATTAATATTACTTAAGGAGGCATTATTAATGTTTTTGTTCACTTCAACTTACAAAATTTGACGCCCGAAAGCTGCAAGCTGCGATTAAAGACGGACAACTCAGTACTTACAACTAGTTACTGAGTTCATTTGACACTCTAAGTAGATACGTTTGCTTGATCTATGGTATATATGACATCTGTGGAACAGGAGGAAAGCGAGCCGACATATCGCCCGATGTTAAGCGATAACAAAACTTCCCAAATTAGATACAAAATATGTGAAATTCGCCCTTGCGACATTACACCAAGAATACTGGTGAGTGGTGGTATTTCCTCGCTATGTTTTGCTGATGGTAGGACCACGAGGTCCTACCATCAGCAAAAAAGGGTCCGCCCGGATAGCTACCACCGTCTTACCCGTTAACCTGCCGCTAAATAGTTAGTACTATGTTCCGGTATGGGGGTAAGATAGCCGGTGTAATTACTGGCATAGAGGCAATCCATCTAAGTCCTCAGAATAGGCAGCGCATAGGCAGTTTTTTGGTCACTGTGTCCGTGGGCCTCAGTTCCCGCTTTCTATCAAATGGGCTGAGAGCTTAGTTGTCTACCTTTGTCACACAGAAAATCGCCAGCTTTTCGGTTTGATGAATGATCTTAATTTGACATCGCTTGCACGCTCGCATGATCATTGAAATAATGGAAATATATATGAAAGGCAACAAAAATGCCTACAAATTTCAATTATAGGGTTAAATATCAAAATGTGTAACAGCGTATCTTATTAAAGGGTTTACTTATTCCCTAAAAACAATCCAAAATATATATTTATTCTAAATGAGCCCGGCAAATCACAAATTATCTTTTCTACCTGTCAACCACTGTGCAAGATTATGGACTAAGTCTACTTTAAAAATCTAAGTTAATTAAAAAGCCAAATCAAATTCATGCTGACTCTTAGCCTAATCGATTTTACGACTCAATTTACGATTCGGACATCGAGTAAATTTACGATTAAAGTTTAGTAGTTTATTACGATTTACATGGGATTAATGGTCGACGGTGTCGATTTTATTGCGATCAGTTTGAAATAGGATCGTGTACAATTGTACGTAAATTAGATTCAGAAACCTTTGGGTTTCGATACGTGTTACAAAATGAAGGAGATATAATTTACTGGATAAATATTTGGGTACCTAATTGTAGACCAGTGTTCGATTGGGTTGTTAAAGAATTAATTGTTCATACTAGAAACGTTTTAAACACAAAACTCTCGTGATAATCATAATCATCATCATCAGCCCATAGTCGTCCAATGCTGGACATAGGCCTTCCCCAATTCGCGCCACCATACTCGGTCCTCCGCATATATTATAATATATCTAACACAAAACGACCTAGTCCCACGGTAAGCTCAATTAAGGCTTATTATGTGGGAACCAGGCGACGATATAATTATATAATCGATAGATACATACTGTTTTTAACTGTTATTTTGAAAATAAATGATACATACAGATACTTAAATACATAGACAGCCATGACCAAGGAACAAATGTTTGTGGTAAATAAATAGGTACAAATAATTCGCCGGTATTCTAACCCGGAACCTCCAGCTTCGTAGGCAGTGTTACTACCGACTAGGCTACGGAGGCTGACAAAAAGATCTGCTGCAAACTATTATCAAACCGGAATCAGAAGGAGATTCGAAAGTACTGTTGACACAACATTTACCAAGAAAAGAGTTGTTTATAGGGGAAGTACGTCCAAAATGACACATAGTTTTGTTTTTGTGTCATAACTTTTTTCCTGGTATTTCACAACACTGCCATAGTTTATATCAATAATATTTGGTCCTTCAGTTATCGAAACACATACACACTTCTATCAAAATATCAACCAAAAAAATATTAAAAAATAATTAGCGGAGACTAGTCAAAATTCATTTTGTCCATATGCATCGGACAAAATGACATATTGCTAATGGACTAAATGATACATTACAAAATTATTGCTAAATAATTCGCAAATGAAACATCTATTTCTTCTTGGATTGCTGGTGCATGAAATGTGAACCCAAATTGAACACTTTACACACGACAATCGGTCTTCTCCGGGCTAAGAGTGTGAATGAAGGTTGTTACAAGATATACAAGTGCAGTTTTCTTCATCGCTGTAAGAAACATTAGGAAAATCGTCTTTATCATTAATATCTTCAAACTAGTTCAGTGTCCTTGCATTATTTTATTTACCGGGAGAGCTTTAGGAGGATTTTTGTAGTTCATCAAACATTTGAGGAGCATAAGCCAACACTAAGTATGCCACACACCCTATGTCATTTTGTCCAATTTTATGTATGTCGTTTTGTCCGTATAGCAATTTTAAAAAATAAAAATTTAAAATAAATATGTAGAGGCTTCTTTTTCTAATTGTAAGTTGTGCAATCTAAAGATAAATGATTGCGGCATGAAAAAAATGATACATCGAAGGGTATAACACCAAAAAAGATAACATTTGATCAAAAACTTTATAGGCAAGAAAAAAAGTCACAACGAGTGAATACTTATTTTCCGTCATGCCAACGGCACTAATTAAGTAGATGCGTCCAAAAGTTGCCAGACCATAGAAAACCGTTATAGCTGCATAGTGTCACTGTCAGTTTCGTTTTAAAGTGCGCCAAATTCAAAATAACCCGCATGTGTCGTTTTGTACGTATGTGTCATTTTGGACGTATTTCCCCTAGATGTAGTGAGTTATTAAAAATAATCTATTGCCTGCTATGCTATTCTCTTATATTCAAACATTCGACGCTGCGTTCATCAACGAGCTCGACGTCGAGACAGTCTTGTCTAAAATCCTAGCTGTTTTATTTGACATTAGGAATCGAGTCTGTGAGCGAGGTTGTAGGAGAGTTCGTCGCTGTTTTTCGTTAGAGAATACGAAGTTCGTACATTAAACGCCAAACTCTCGAGGCAGTGTAGTTCCAGCTCACGCCGCATTCGTCCCCGAGCACTAGTTTCGTTTAAAATACATTAGTGAATACCATTTTTAGGCTCGACGCTGCCGCAGCGCTGACACAGCGCTGACAGCAAGGCGGTTTCCTTAGTGAAGAACACGGCTGTAAGTCTCTGCACTTAAACTATAAATACCTATATGAATATAACTACGAATATATCCTAGATTGACTTATACACAGTTGTGTCAACAGTATTTTCGAATCCTATTCTAATCGCGCTTTGATAATAGCATAGAGTAAACTTCACTTGACCTGAAAGTTTTACTTTTAAGTGAATATAATTATTGTTTAAAAAACAAAGTAAACAAAATGCTGAACAGTCGAATATTGGGGCCAATAAAACCAGGATGAAACATAGCCCTGTTAATTCGACCGCTAATGCGTCGGTTGAAACGTCCGCCAATGTATCTGAGTGTCGGTGAAAACAATAATTATACATACTTAGTAGTGATTGAGCAGATAATAATAGCCGTGTGGTGACGGCAGTAAGAATACATTTGTCACCACCCCAACTCCTCGTGCGGGTGTCGTAAGAATCGACTAAGGGATAGAAGTGTCATTGACCATTATTTGATAAAAGATTGATGATGGGCAGCAGCGTCATCATAGTGGACACATTACTGCGATCGCCAATCCGCTTGCCCAGCGTAGCGATTATGGGCATTTACATCCTAAATGCGTCTATACGCATAGTTAATAGGAGAGGCCTATGTCCAGCAGTGGACTATCATAGGCTGATGATGTGTGATGTGAGCTGATAAAGGTCTCAGCCCTCTACACCATACCATACCATGACCGCAGCATGAACGTATCAGACAAAAAACTATTATTTGTATTAAAAAGTATGAGACTATGCCCACTAGGACGTTCCATGCACGGACCGTCGACCGGCAAGAATTGTCGGCGAGAATATTTTGCCGACCTCGACACGTGCTACATGTACCGGAAGGCACAGCGTAGGTAGGCCCCCCACAAGGTGGATTGATGACCTGGTGAAGGTCGCAGGAGTCCGCTGGATACGGGTGGCGCAGGACTGGTCATTGTGGTCAGGATCTTTCGGGGAGGCCTATGTTCAGCGGTGGCGTTAGGATGATGCTACAATAATGTGTGTGTTTCTTTTAAGTTTGTTTCAAGGTTTTCATTTTAAGGACACATAAACTTACGAATATTTTCCTAACGTATCGAGCTTGAAAGAGTTGTTGTGGTGACAGAATGTGTTCTTACTGCCGTCATCATGCGGCATTTATCTAGATATTTCCTGGTACCGTAACATACATAAAATAAACAGAGCCCTGATATTAGGACTTAGCTGGTGTTAGGATCCCTAGGCATTGTGATGCAGACAATGCCTGTCCGCCTATAGAACACAGCTTAGTCACAGCCCCACCACTTGGATCGATAACGGCTATAAAAAATATGGCATAGATGACGATCACAGCTTAATATAGCGCGACCACTTAGATCAATGACAGTTAAGACATTGTAATTAAATATCCATTGTTCTCCCAGTAGTATTAGCACATCCGCATTTTAATACCAAGTTCACTATCCACTCACATGCTTCATGTAGCTTTTGTTACATGCCATCGCTCTTATTTTACATAGAAATAGAGTCTATCGCAAAAATCAAATGAGTGGATATACAAATATACAAATCCTACTGCCTATAAAATTGGACCTTATAAAAATGGATAGGCTATAGTTATTTACATGAAACAAATTTTAATTTTATTAATTTTTTTTTAGATTTTAAAACAGAGCTGCATTTGTTTTGACACGTAAATTATTTGTATTTTGTTGTATTGTATTGTAAACTTTTTGGACAAAATTATATCAGCTTAATTTCTTTATAGTAGGAAAATATTGACATTTTGGGCCTTTGATGCCTGAAATAAAAGTATTTCATTAACATAGAATACCTATAAATATTGGATGTCATATACCAAAGAAAAAACGACCAAGATCACCAATGTCCGATATGGGGATCGAACCCACGTGCTCACATTTGTGTTTTCACAATAACTTCAATAGAATACCTACTTAAAAGTCATTGTAGCCTTTTCGACCCCAAACTTTAGGAAAAACAGAAAATTTGCGGTGCATTTTCCAAAAACCTTGTTATAATCAGCGTTTATTTTGAAATAGCCTGCTCTGTAATTTATTCCACATTATCTCTATTCAGGAAAGCGCTTGATATAACAGTATTAATTATGAACCCGCATAGAACGATAAAGGCCAATCTATCTACGGAATAGATTTATATTTAAATTTTCAAACACGGCTGAGCCGATTTTGTTCGAGCTAGTTTTATTTTAAAGTATTCTGTAAACCCACTATTCATTTATTTCATATTTTTTGGACTCAAGGAACAAAACTTGGAGGAGAGGCAATTTTTTTAAATTCTGGAGTTCTAGAGTGGTTATTTCCGATCATAATGACTGTTTTTAGAAACTTTATTCCTTTTGAAACATCTATTCACCCAGTATAACAAAATAAAAAATCATCCCACCTTACTACTACAAACAAAAATCTACCACTTCTCAGTACAATAGTCAGCCTCCGTAGCCTAGTTGGTAGTTACTTTGCCTACGAAGGTGGAGGTTCAAGTGAGGGCATTATTTGTGTTTTTATTTATCACAAATATTTTTTCCTTGCTCATGGCTGTGGTATGTATTTAAGTATGTATATATCGACGCTGGAAAGGAGAAATTGGATAAGCGACACAGTGCATACTTTACAGGAGAGGCAAAAAACCGCCCAGATTTTCGAAAAAAAATCATTAAAATTAATTAGCTGGCGAAATCAAATAATTGAAGCATTATTTATGGACATAAATATGTTTTCTTTATGATGTTTTCATTATTTAACGTATTCAAGTGTTATTTAAGGATTTACTGTCACTTAAGCAAAATGGTCGGAAAAATTGATTCAGGTAAAATTATCTAACCAACACATTGTATTAGAAATAAGGAAGGTAAAAAGGTCTACCCGAGACTTACATAAAAAATTCATCATGTTAAAATTATCTAACTGCCGAAATGGCTTATTTTATATTCGGGTAAAAATATATAAATTGATAAAATAGCATAAAATCATTTATTGAAAAAAAAAATACACAATTATAATTAACACAAAACCAAAATCACAAAATACTATAATACTAATCTAAACTTAAAACGGTGCAGTGGTGGTTAAATATTAATAGCATATATATCATTAAGAAATATCCACATATTTAAAATAAGAAACTATTTTAAACTTCATATTCAGTCATTTTAATTACATGAGTAACATTCCGTGACTAGTGAACAAATTTACTTCACGTGAAAAAATAAAAACATGGTTTTAGGTATTTTTATAACTTTATTCCAAAAATTAGGTAAGTAGTAAAATGGGATAAGTGAAGGGAGGTTCATAAATAAATGTAGATAAAAATGGTTAAACGCCAATAATAGTTCAGATATCAATGATACCATAGTCAAGTAATATTGTCTAACCGTATTAAATTTTAAATTCAGATAAAGGTAAAATTGTCCAAACGACGTGAGAACATATCATACAGTCAGGTAGAAATAGCTAACCCACAAGTGAAGATTAGTTATTACACGGCAAAAATATCCAAGTAAAATTTTAGTTGTCATGACGAATAGGTAAAATAATCCAAGATGAATTATGTTGAATTATATTTTATCTAATCTCCATTTTCCTAAAAGTTGTCAAAAACCAAGTCGTTTAGTATTAAAAAATGGTCGAAAGTTCTCTAAATCACCGATGGGATAAGCGACACAAAAGTTATCAGATGGATACGAAACCTAGCTCATTCGACGCAGAAAAATTCGCCGATTCTAAAACGGTGTATATAACTCAATATCTTCAAAAGTGTCGCTTATCCAATTTCTCCTTTCCAGCGTCGATATGTATCCATCTATTATATATATATCGTCGCTCGGTACTCACGTCACAAGCCTTAATTGAGGTTACTGTGGGACTAGGTCAGTTTGTGTACGATGTCTAAAGATATTTATTTATTTAAATGTAGAAAGGAGGCCTATATTCATCAGCGGACGTCCCACGGCTGTTGATGATGATGATGATGATTTTAACCAGCAACACAGTGATATCATTCATACCAATCAACTCAATGATTCCATTGGCACCATTACAGTTCGAATAAACAAAAAAAACTGGAGTAGGTATTGAAAATCGTCTGTTTATGATGTCAAACAAAGGCGATAGCGTAATTGGAAGCTGGCAATGTCTTGTTTGCCGCGTTTAAGGTATAAGCGATAGCGATTTATGCCGTGTGGTGACGAATGCCGAGTGGTGAAGGAAGTCAGAATAAATTTTTCACCACCCCAGCTCTTGTCGTAAGAGTCGACTAAGGGATTGAAGTGTCACTGGCCATTCTTTGATAGAAGATTGAGACATGTTACTGCGATCGCCAATCGGCTTGCCCAGCATAGCGATTATGGGCATTCCTTCTAATGTATCTATCATCATCATCATCATCAGCCTATGATATTCCACTGCTGGACGTAGGCTTCTCCTATTAACTATGCGCATATACGCGTTAGGAGGTAAATTCCCATAATCGCCACGCTGGGCAAGCGGATTGGCGATCGCAGTAATGTGTCCACTATGATGACGCAGCTACCCATCATCAATCTTTTATCAAATAGTGATCAGTGACACTTCAATCCCTTAGTCGACTCTTACGACACCCGCAGGAGGAGTTGGGGTAGTGACAAATGTATTCTTACTGCCGTCACCACACGGCAAAATGTATCTATACGCATATTTAATAGGAGAAACTTACGTCCAGCAGTGGACTAAGATAGGCTCATGATGATGTACGAATATTTATTGCACACTTCAATAAATTAAAACAAAAAGTACAGAGAATGTACTATCCTAAATAGAGGTATAGGTGAAAAACTTAAGAAAGTCACCTGTTGTACGTGTTAGTGACGTATTCGAATAGAGAACACATATTTGAAATTAGTAACACAAACAAAACAAATGCCTATTCGAACACGTCACTCACACATACAACAGGTGACTTTATTAAGTTTTTCACCTATAGACAGGTCTTGTCGAAAGTTACTTTCTATCCATCCTGCTCATACTTGCATATTGGTGTGAGCGAGACTAGTAACAATCTTTCATTGGAACACGTGGCATTCTTGCGGCTACTTTTTTCTTTCTTATTATACGGAAAGCGCTACTTGGATCAACCGCACTTTAGTTATCATTAAGACATCTCTGCATTAGTGTTCACTAGTCTTTGGAACATGTTAAAAAACTTTCACTCTCGCACTTTCTCCCACTCTCTCTCACTGCTCACTCTTCTTCCTCCCTCTTTCTTTTTCTGACGTACTCTCTCGCTGATTTTCTCTCTCACTCTCTCTCTTTCTCTCACACAAACATTATCTCTTATAAACTTTCTCTATCATTATTTCCATCAGATCTGTAGTTGAAGGTTATCTCACAGCGATACACTTGATTTTAATTTGTTTCTCTGTTGTTAAAAATATAAGGTCCATATGGTTAAGTGTGTACTTACTGGAATAAGTGTAATATTTAGAGGTTTCTAAATTAAATACTGCAAGTGTAACAATTAATGCTTTATACATTGCTGTAATATTTGAAGAGTCCACGGAAAAAGCAAGTCGAGTGCTTAAAAACATCAGAGCGAATTCACACTTTATTCTGTTAAAAGTAAGGTGGTTTTCCTTGTTTAATTTGAATTGACTAGACTTGTTCTTTCAGTGGACCCTTCATTTTCTCAAATTTTCTATTGAATAAATCAGACAAAGTGGTTACTGACTCGTCCCGCTGATCGCTCACACCTCGGCCCCCATGTCTCCCGTGAGAAACACGACATTGTTTACAATCGCCTTCCCCGAACTGCGCCATTTGGATGCACCGCGCTTTATTATTTACTCATCGAGGCGTTATTGTTCAATGTTCATTGAAATGTTTTAAAATAATTTCAAGATTCTTCTTCGCTCTCTTTTTTTCGTTATCAAACTCTCGATCTCTCTCTTTCTCGCTCACTTTCATTCTACCTATCTCTCACTATCTCTCTCATGCTTACTCTCGTTCTATTTATCTCTCAATCTCTTGTGCACTTTCGTTCTACCTATCTCTTTCTTTCTCTCACTATCTCTCTCTTGCCTACTCTCGTTTTACCTCGCTCTCTCTCTCTCTCTCATACACGTTTTCTCTCTCTCTCACACAAACACGTTTCCTCTGTCTTTCATACACACATTCGCTCTCTCTTTCTCTCTCTCACTCTCTCAGCATTCAATTTCTCTCATTCCCTATACCCCAGCTAGTCAGCTACATATAACGGCGGCACTACCCCCCCCCCCGCTGGTCTCCCCCCCCTCGGCCCCCATATCTCCCGTGAGAAACACGACATTGTTTACGATCGCCTTCCCCGAACTACGCCATTTGGATGCACCGCGCTTTATTATTTACACATCGAGGCGTTATTGTATATTGTTCAATGTTCATTGGAATGTTTTCAAATATTTTCAAGATTTTCCTATTTTTTTTTTCTTTCTGTAGCTGAAGGTGCCTATCACTTTCTCTTTCTTTCTTTAACTAACTCTCTCTTTTGCTCTCTCTCTCTCTGTCGCTCACTCCCGTTCTACCTAACGCTTTCTCTCTTACTTTCTCCGTCTTGCTCACTCCCGTTCTCCCTGTATCTTTCTTTCACTGTGAAAATATAATTGTTTGTGTGTTGTCTTAATGCAATATATATATATATATTAGGTATTTCATTATAATCTTTTTAATAAAGATTATACATCCACTTTCAAAACATTACCGGAAGCTTAATTAATCTTACCTTGGGTCTAATTCGATTTGTGTATGAATATTAAATTATATTTGTCGGAGGGACAGCCGAGAACGGGGGGGCCGAATATTTAATTCCTACTAAAAGCTACTCATCGTACCTACTTACAAAGGTGTATACTATGCATGGACGCACATAATTAAACACAAGGTAAATTACAATCTTTTATTATACTGGTTCACAAATGATAAACCTCTGTCGTGAGAAGAACCAGCAAGAAACTCAGACGGTCTTACATTTTCCAAACTTTAAATAATCACAACAAGTACACACTTAAAACAAGACTATTTACAACACTTTAAACTATACTGATAGAAAACGACTGGAGAGTTATAAGCTTGCGTCCATGCATCATTTACTCAACCCTGGAATGCTTTATTCCAACTCTAAATCAAGAATGAATCCCTGAACACTGCGCTAGTGACCTTTTATACCGTCCGCTCACAAACTACTCCTTCATAGGCGGGTAGATCCCAACATGACGTTTAATGTCTACCTGCATGGACCAAGCAAAGAACATCTCAAGCAAAACATTGCTTATCGTTTTCTAGATTTTATCACTCTTAACAAATTAAATGTAAACATTGCAAATAAGACTATTCAGACGTTCGATGACTCGACATGTCGTACACGTCTGCGCCAACTGAAGCATGTCTCCGACACGGCCATACTGACAAGACAAGCGTCCTCGCTTGTATCTGAAACAAACACGTACACCAGTAGTCTTTGTTACCACTCGGTCACTCCTGACCAAATTACTTCTTAATCTGTCTACGTAAAATCATCTCAATTCAAGAAAAATCATTTAAATCAGTTGCAAAGTGATTTTAGGCTCACTTGTGGTCAATTAATTACCACCAATTTAAAATCAAAAACATTTTACGTAAAACATTACAGAAAACTTGCGGAAGAATATAATCTCATTCATGGCATATTGACTATCACATAATCACAAACATTACGCGCATCCCTAAGGGATCGCCGATTCAACCCTATGACACTACGGTCTCTAAAACTCGACCTCCGCCAGAGCCTGCCGCGCACTGTGTACCCACGGACTACTCACAGGCAGACGCATCGGGTTACGGCTACGATCAAGCCTCTGGTACGGTCGACCCATTCTGACCTCAATACATAATGGGATAGAAACGACTACTGTTACATTTTATGAAATCAAATTTGAAACAATTTTACACACGATCATTTCACACTCCTCTTCTATAACCTGTTAGAGCATCGTAGGAACATCTTACAATCGTCCACATGATTCTATACACATCTACCACTGTAGCAAGGTACGCAGGTAAAACCACCAACTGTTATCAGAAATACTGTAAGCAAACTCGTCGTCCTCAGCAATGTACACAGAAAAACAATCTAGAGTCATCAACATGTCACAAAACACCCGCTATCCGAGTAAAGTACACGGACACATCTATAACCTTCAGCGCAGTCACTGACTGATCTGAGTTTAACTGACTGACCTGAGTAAATAAAGTTTGCAAGAACACACTTTAACTCTTAACATCATTGTTGGCAAGCTCATCATCCACGACCTTAGCAAGGTACGCAGGAATACCATCTACAGTCACCATTAATACTGTAGGAACACTTCATCTACGACCTCAGCGAGGTACGCAGGAATACCATCTACAGTCACCATAATACTGTAGGCACACTTCATCCACGACCTCAGCTAGGTACGCAGGAACACTGTCTACAATCATCACATGATTGTACGAAAACCATCCACAGTCACCAAACTGACTGTGGGCATACTCTGAAGCCAACTTATTACTTTGCCCAACATACGATTTACAACATTCGTCATCACGTTTGGGATTTTGACAAGACAATGTCAAAAATCATGCCAGTCTTTAGGCAATTAACACCCCGGCTCATTTTTACCCCCAGAACGTAACGGTATACCAAAAATTCACATCTGTCATCACGTCATCAAATATCACTCAGTTACATTTCTTGAAAACCAAGTTCAGTTTTACCAATTAAAAGTCAAAATGATTTAAACTAAAGAGTCAATCCCTCGACTCAAACAAAAACGTAAGTTACTCAACCAGGTTACACCATAACCATGCACCTGATTTAATTCCTGTCCATGGGCTTGTTAGGATCCAATAACCCATCAGAAGTTAACCATTTCAGCCGCGTAAGTGCTACTCCTCGCAAAGAGTATACTACAAACTACTCCTTCATAGGCGGGTAAATCCCAACATGACGTTTAATGTCTACCTGCATGGACCAAGCAAAGAACATCTCAAGCAAAACATTGCTTATCGTTTTCTAGATTTTATCACTCTTAACAAATTAAATGTAAACATTGCAAATAAGACTATTCAGACGTTCGATGACTCGACATGTCGTACACGTCTGCGCCAACTGAAGCATGTGTCCAACATATTTATTTATTGATATATTATTGTCCTAGGCGCAATAATGCAATCCATTGACAATTTTTTAAAGCACAATTAATTAGGAAACTAATTAAAACGCAATCGGAAATAAAATATCAAAAAGCTTAAAATACTAATTAATTTCAAGCTATCCATTAACAATCCCAATGAACCAATCAATTTCATAATCGACAAAGTGCAAACGCTGCATTTCCGGGGACAGGAAGTGCTGGCACTTCCGCATTTGCAAATGGCGGCGTCAGCACTTCCGGTGCGTTAATGTTGAATTACTTAATGGCTGTGGTTGGATTTTGGATTTCGGGTTGCGAGTATGACAATTATATTTGGTAGACCAAAGCAAAGTAATCATACAGTGTGTAAGTCTAATACGGGCGATCAATTAAACCAGGCATGGGATTCATTAAGTGTAATCATGGATTACAAGGTTTTTTTTTTTAATTACTCTCAATTATGACCCCACAGAATTTTTTTAAGATCATCGGAGCAGCAATGTAGGTACGAACATTTGTTATTGTTGATATGGCAGTTATGTCATCTGCTTTTGAAATTAGCTGTCATCGAGTCTTTAACTCGCGTATGTTGCTCTACATTGCGCGCCGAATTATTTTGTATGGAAAATGTTGTTGCTCTAATTTTAAGTAAAAGTTATTTTAATGTACTTATTATGTCGTAAACTAGCACCCGTTAAGAGCTTCGCCCATATTAGACTTACACCCTGTATAGGTTAAATAACTAAATAATGAGATGCAATTTATTTTTTTCAGTACAGACGCGGCTTCTTTTAACGCACTAGTGCAAGAAGTGTAATCTTTGGAGGGCCATCTGTATGAAAAAAACGTCGTACGGTACACGTGCGAAAAGGAACTTCGTAACTTATGTCGATTTAAAACACTCCCTTCGGTCGTGTTTCAATTTTTTGCCACTCGGTTCACACTTGTGTTGAGATGTAGTCTTGTTCTAGAATACTATTGTGAAAAAATTATATTTTCTATTAAAAATACTTGATTCAGTATTTTTTATGAATAAAAATATAATAGAGAATATTCCTAAAAGCATATTAATGCAGGTAGGATCTTGTGGAGGCCCTATGCACCTCCGGGGTGCCCTAGGAATTACAACATATTAATGCATTAGTGCAGTGCGGGCATCGACAAACCGATCTTCAACGGGAGCAATCTATCGATATTGTTTACATTCTATCAACGGGCGGCTCTTTGTGGCTCTAACTAGATGGCAACAGTTAAGTTTTACAGTATTTTAACTGTTACAGAACTCTACAGTATTTTAAGAAGATAACGTCCACCTATCCTGAATAAAAAAAATATATAACATTGGTAACGCGGTAACTTATTGAAATGCACAAGTTGTATTTAAACTTATTTCGATTTTACAGTTTTATATCAGCCCTGTGTATCAAATACGTCGTCTATTTAATTATAAATCTATTTAAGGCGACAATAACGCACCTATGAAATTTTGTACTGGTTGTTAAGGAATAAAGAATTTTGAATTTGAATTAATTTCAATTTTAGGAATAACAGATTAGCATGATATTAAGAAACCTTTCAGTCAGTTTTATAGCGCAAAATTAAGCACTAAATTAAAAAAAACTCGCTTTTGGTGTTAGTTTTATAAACTAGAAGCGATATTATAACGCCGATCAAGTTTAAATTCCTAAAGATATTGAACTTGATTGTCGTTACAAAGACTGCAATTAATGATTCACGCTAACTGTATATAAAAGTGAAAATGCCCATAAATGTATGTAATGTTAAATTTTAGACGCAGAATGTTGAAAACAATAAGCAGTGTATGCATACCTGCATAGTTTGCATTTAACAGCTAGGCCTGTCTTGATTTGCTTTCAGTACAGCACAAAGCAGAGTCCGTAGTCTATGGAAAGCAATCTATCGATATTGTTTGCTTTCTATCAAGCGACGGGCGGTCTTTGTGGCCCTAACGAGACGGTCACAGTTAATGTGTACAGTATATTAACTATGGTCAAGAGAAGTAAATTGAAACTCGGATTTAATTTTGATTCACACTAAATGATACAGGTCCTGTAGACGTACCATGAGATTGCGCGGCATAATTTACGCGCGTTTACTTTCTATCCTGCTCGCTCGCGCCAATAAGCGAGTACGAGTGGGATAGATGAAAAGTGTATATTTAAATAACGCAGCGGAATATCATGGTAGAGCTACTGATCCTACTAATGCGTTGTTACGCATTTTAAAGCATTTTAGGAAACGATTTTGTTTCTGTGTTTTAGGAAACGATTTTGTTACTGTATTGTATTTAGTCTTGTCACACTTAATTAACAGACATTAAATGGACACAAACAATTGTAAAAAACACTTAAAAGTGCATTTTTTGCGATAGTTTCATCAATAAAGTACTTTTTTATGTGGTGAGGCATTCGAAATAAAAATAAAAAAATAAACATTTTTTTTGCAGATTTCACCAAAACTCTTATAAGATTTACGGGCACCTTGTACGAGTATACAATCGACGATTCTGAAAAGCAGGTAGGTACTTAAAACGTTTCTCATTCTCCTTGCATTAGTGATATACACATATAGTGTTGGCAAAATATATTTATCCCCTTATTGATAATTTTCTCCTAACTTACCAAGCTACTAAAAATTCTTTGTCTCTTTCGGTTTTATAGAGATATTGATGAGATCGAAACGGACACACAATTTTTAAGTTAAGAGAAGTTTATGAATAAGGAGGTTAGTCAATATACTGGTTAGTTACTCTGTGAGGGGGACTTAATGCCGGCTCAGAGCTATCACCTCAGGCAGCCGGCGAGAATGGCCGTCTTATCCTAGGATGAAACTAGACTTAGGACTCGGTTTTGTGAACTATGTTATAGGAATTAATATGATCTCAGTAGGCTCGAAGATTCAAATCCCGTTGAGACTTTAGGTACTTATGCTTTTCACAAAAATATTTGTCAGCCTCCGTAGCCTAGTTGGTAGTGATCCTGCCTACTAAGTTGAGAGTTCCGGGTTTATTTGTGTATATATTTATCACAAATATATGTTCCTTGGTCGTGGCTCTCTATGTATTTAAATATATATATGTCAGAAGGACAGCCGAGAACGGGGGATGGAATATTTTAATTTCTAGCTACTGATCGTATCTACTTACAAAGGTGTATACTATGCATGGATGCACATAATTAAACACAAGGTAAATTACAATCTTTTATTATACTGGTTCACAAATGATAAACCTCTGTCGTGAGAAGAACCAGCAAGAAACTCAGACGGTCTTACATTTTCCAAACTTTAAATAATCACAACAAGTACACACTTAAAACAAGACTATTTACAACACTATAAACTATACTGATAGAAAACGACTGGAGAGTTATAAGCTTGCGTCCATGCATCATTTACTCAACCCTGGAATGCTTTATTCCAACTCTAAATCAAGAATGAATCCCTGAATACTGCGCTAAAGTAGCGGCATCGTAAGAAGTCGTTTTTGACAGCTCACAATAGTGTTGTGAAACGCTCGATTTTACCGTCGTAAAATTTTCAGTCAAGTGCGAAAGGGCGTTAGATCTGGTACTTGCCATTGAAAAAGTTTAATTAAAAAAGTGTTAGGTAATCCGAATTAAAAAAGTGTTTGGTAATCTTACTTAGAATCATTAGCAGGCAGCGAAACTTTGGAGCCGGTGACGTCATAATGACGTAAAGTCGCATTTAGGTAAGATGTTTTATAGGACGGATATAGGACGTGACCTCTATAAGCAAAATTCATAGCAAACCACTCCCAACCCACGTTGGCAAACTTGCGTGCTGCTAGCTCAGAGTGCAATGTAGATATGCCAAATAGAGAAATGCCGTAAATACAGTATATAAACTCACTAAAACCATTTATTAAAATCAGAGCACATCTAGGTGATAAATAACGTAGTAGTTTATAAATTATTATTCCACGAAAAATAAAATTATACGTGATTTTATAATTGAATTTGTAATTATTATGTGCTTACTATTATTTTAACATAATTTTAATTTTTTATTTATTTTTATGATGTAACTAGTAAGTGATTTGTATACTAGCTTATGTGAATAAATACATTGAATTGAATAACAATTATGACATTTATCTGGTTGTCAAGTTCCACACAGTCTGTAAAGCCGCGTATCCACCGGGCACACGGGCTCGCGAGGACCTGTCGAAACCATGACAAACTTTTAGAAAATATGTGCGTACCTACTATTATAGCAATTATTCGTACCTCCATAAAAAAAGGTTTACTTATTTATTTCGATTGACGTATCGGTAAATTGCAGCAACAGCAGTAACATCACTATTCCGTTCAGGCAACAATGAAGTTTGACATTTGCTCCATTATACCAACTGTCAAATTTTTACAGAACTTCATGTGCAAACAAACGTCAAAAACGACTTCTTACGATGCCTCTACTGTAGTGACCTTTTATACCGTCAACTCACACACTACCTCCTTCATAGGCGGGTAGATACCAACATGACGTTTAATGTCTACCTGCATGGACCAAGCAAAGAACATCTCAAGCAAAACATTGCTTATCGTTTTCTAGATTTTATAACTCTTAACAAATTAAATGTAAACATTGCAAATAAGACTATTCAGACGTTCGATGACTCGACATGTCGTACACGTCTGCGCCAACTGAAGCATGTCTCCGACACGGCCATACTGACAAGACAAGCGTCCTCGCTTGTATCTGAAACAAACACGTACACCAGTAGTCTTTGTTACCACTCGGTCACTCCTGACCAAATTATCTGTCTACGTAAAATCATCTCAACTCAAGAAAAATAATTTTAATCTTTGCAACTGAATTTAGGATCACTTATGGTCAATTAATTACCACCAATTTAAAATCTTAAGCAAACAAGTATAATCTGGCTTTCGTAGCCACATTTTACGTAAAACATTACAGAAAACTTTCGGAGGAACATAATGTCGTTCGTGGCCTATTGGTTATCACATAACCACAGACACTACGCGCATCCCCAAGGGATCGCCGATTCAACCCTATGACACTACGGTCTCTGAAACGCGACCGCCGCCAGAGCCTGTCGCGCACCGCGTACCCACGGACTACTCACAGGCAGACACAACGGGCTACGGCTACGATCAAGCCTCTGGTACGGTCGACCCATTCTGACCTCAATACATAATGGGATAGAAATGACTACTGTTACATTTTACGAAATTAAATTTGAAACAATTTTACACACGACAATTTCACACTCCTCTTTTATAACCTGTTAGAGGATCGTAGGAACATCTTACAATCGTCAATGTGACTCTATACACATCCACCACTTTAGCAAGGTACTCGTACGCAGGTATACCACCAACAGTTATCAGAAATACTGTAAGCAAACTCATCGTCCACGAACTCAGCAATGTACACAGAAAAAAAACAAACTACAGTCATCAACATGTCACAAAACACCCGCTATCAGAGTAAAGTACACGGACACATCTATAACCGTCAGCGCGGTCACTGACTGACCTGAGTTTAACTGTCTGACCTGAGTAAATAAAGTTTGCAAGAACACTCTATAACTCTCAACAACATTGTTGGCAAACTCATCATCCACGACCTTAGCAAGGTACGCAGGAATACCATCTACAGTCACCATTAATACTGTAGGAACACTTCATCTACGACCTCAGCGAGGTACGCAGGAATACCATCTACAGTCACCATAATACTGTAGGCACACTTCATCCACGACCTCAGCTAGGTACGCAGGAACACTGTCTACAATCATCACATGATTGTACGAAAACCATCCACAGTCACGAAACGGACTGTGGGCATACTCTGAAGCCAACTTATTACTTTGCCCAACATACGATTTACAACATTCGTCATCACGTTTGGGATTTTGACAAGACAATGTCAAAAATCATGCCAGTCTTTAGGCAATTAACACCCCGGCTCATTTTTACCCCCAGAACGTAACGGTATACCAAAAATTCACAACCATCATCATGTCATCAAATATCACTCAGTTAAATTTCATGAAAACCAAGTTCAGGTTTACCAATTACAAGTCAAAACGATTTAAACTAATGAGTCAATCCCTCGACTCAAACAAAAACGTAAGTTATCCAACCAGGTTACACCATAACCATTTGATTTAATTTCTGTCCATGGGCTTGTTAGAATCCAATAACCAATCAGAAGTTAACCATCTCAGCCGCGTAAGTGCTACTCCTCGCAAAGAGTATACTGCACATAAAAAGAAGTCCAAGTGCACGTTCTACATGCTCCGGAACTTCCGATACGATTATTAGATCACGCTCAATCCATCGAACTTGCTCTCAGTCTATTGAAAGCTCAAATGACATAAGAACTCATAAAATTTAACAATTACCCTTTTCGCATTTAAAGTAGTTAATAAAAAATTAAATGCCGTAATGCAGTATCATATTTTCTTTAGGTACTCATTTAATCAACTAAGGGAATTAAAATCAACTTCATTAACATTTGAAACAGACTAGCAAGTTTGTCTATGTACTTACTACTTTACTAGCTAGTAACCGACGTAGTTCTACAATAGTAAAAATGAAACACTTCACTTCAATAAAAACAACAAATGGGTTGCAGTACTCACAGCAGTTATAATACTCCAGATGCTACACCGAGCAATAGAGTCTTAACAACCACCTCCATGGCTGTCGGACAATCAAAACGCATTGACCACTTACACCATTAAACCAAACGCACGCCACTCACAGTCGTGGCCGCACTGAGACGGAAAAATAGATCCAATTTTACACCTACGACTACGAATGATAAATGGTGTATGTAGTCCGAGAAAACTGAACCCAACAAAAATGTAAATAGTTTCATTCCACGATTGCAAACTATACGATTGCTAACTATAATGACTAATTCTAGTACCCACCATTTTAATTGAACTAGGTAGTCAAACTGAAACTATTGACGGTCCAAATAATAAGAAATGATTATCATCATCATCACCATAACCACCATCATCATCACAATAACCATCATCATCATCATAATAACCATCATCAACATCATAACCACCATCATGATCATAACAACCATCATCATCATAACAACCATCAACATCATAACCACCATCATCATCATAACCACCATCATTATCATAACCACCATCTTCATCATAAATACCATCATCATCATAACCACCATCATCATCATAACCATAATCATCATCATCATAATCATCATCATCACCATCATCTCCACCATCATCATCATCACCACCATCTCCACCATCACCACCACCACCACCATCATCATCATCATCATCATCATCATCATCATCATCACCATCATCATCATCATCATCACCATCATCATCATCATCATCATCCTATATCAGAAATTGTTAAAATACATCTCAATGCGTTTAATAAAACTTTAATAAAGTCTTTAATAAACTTGCGTAACCTTACGTTATCGCTGTCTTATTTAGTTTTAATGTTGCATTTCTTGCTCAAGCTTTAAGTCTATAAAATCGAAAGGGTAGAAGCCCTCGATGACTCAACAACATTAGCTCAGGGCTCAAATAGCTCAACAAAATGTGAACTCCTCACCGGATTGACAACGTGTCTACACCACGCGCTGCACCACGTGTTCACGGTAGGCAGCAGCGACACCAGTCATCAGCCTCTGGCACGCCGTCGGGACATGATGACAGCAATAACTTGCAGGCCGGCAGCTCGCTCCAATTCACCATGTTGTACTGTAATCATCAAATTGTACGGTATCAGTTTTATGACAGAGATATTTTGCACGCGAGCTCTCAACTTAACCTGATCACAAAAATAAAAAGTTGAGGTTAGGGTATTGGTATCTTTTTAACTTTGTATTAAAATAATAATGGGTTTCACTTTACTACAACCAAGTTAATCTCGCAAATATTAAAACGTTTTTGAGAACACAAAAACTTCACGCTAAAAATAGAAATGTCAAACTGTTATTTCTTTAAATTAATGCTTCGAATTTTGCATTAAAACAATTGGAACGAAACCTGTCCTTTTATATCCGTTGCTCCAAAAGCAACTCCCGAAGACCTGGAGTCTTTATTCTCCTTCATTTCCTGGACGTTTCACAAGAAATTGTGGTAGTTTCATCGCAGCAGCATAGTCATCATGAACGGAACTTCTGGCTACTATGAACGTGTTGTTATTGAAATTGAAACATTCTGAGCTCGTTTCATTGCCACAACATAGTCATCAGTGTCATCACGAAACATTCTGTAACATAAATTTCACACGCATAGAAAACTTAAAAAACAGACATAAGAAATCTCTAATCAATTTTTGGTAGACCACAAAACAAAACCACGGGTTACCAGCCTGTATTTCAGAACTGCTAGTATTTAAAAATCAGTAAAGTAACAAGTAAGCCATGATATTATTTCGCAAGATGTCCCAAGATATTTATTTATTATTTCTTCTTAATAACTCCTTTGTCCTTTATTAGCCTATCTCAGTCCACTGCTGGACGTGGGCCTCTCCTATTAACTATGTGTATACAGTGTGTAAATCTAATACGGGCGATCAATTAAACCAGGCATGGAATTAATTAGTGTGATCGTGGATTACAAGGTTTTATCAAAATTACTCTTAATTATGACCCCACAGATTTTTTTTTAGATTTTCTGAGCAGCAATGTAGGTACGAAAATTTGTTATTGTTGATATGGCAGTTATGTCATCTGCTTTTGAAATTAGCTGTCAACGAGTGTTTAACTCACGTATGTTGCTCTACATTGCGCGCCGAATTATTTTGTATGGAAAATTTTGTTGCTCTTATTTTAAGTAAAAGTTATTTGAATGTACTTATTATGTCGTAAACTAACACCCGTTAAGAGCTTCGCCCGTATTTGACTTACACCCTGTATACGCATTAGGAGGTAAATACCCATAAACACCATGCTGGGCAAGTGGATTAGCGATCGCAGTAATGTGTCGACGCTGCTGGCCATCATCAATCTTCTATCAAAGAATGGTCAGAGACACTTCAATCCCTTAGTCGACTGGCACGACATCCACGGAAAGAGTTAGGGTGGTAACAAATGTTTTCTTTTTGTCGTCACCACACGACCAGTCAACTACCCCACTTATAAAGAATCTTGGCTAAATAAAACTATATGGCTTGCATTATATTGGCGAGCTTGAATATCAAGTGCGTAGTTTCTCGTTGCTTACCAAGCAAATCGCTTTTACAAACCATTTTACTCTTTGTAGAACACTTGTTTGCTGGTGGTAGGTCCTCGTGCAGGGTCCGCCCGGATAACAACCACAACCCGTTAACCTGCCGCTCAATATCAGTGTTTGCACTGCTGTGTTTCGGTTTGGGGGTAAGATAGCCGATGTAATTACTGGCATAGATAGAGGAAAACCCATCTAAGTCCTCTAGTCCGTGGGCTAGTCGGCCTGAAATTAGAAAACGGTATAATTTGGGGGTACCAAGTGTCCTTTTTACAGTAGTTAGACATATTCATAAGGATTTAAAAAAAAGTATGATAGACATCTCAAAGTGGTAGCTAATAGGCATACGGGCTATTTCAAGATTTCCGTTGTATGACAGGTATGGTTAAAATTAGGAGGTACAAATTTTCCTTTTCACGGCTGTTAGGTAAGCTTATAAAAACGTCAAAAATGCAAGATTGCCATTTATAAGTGCTACCTAACAAAAATGGGGGCCAATCAAAGATGGTGTATCTCAAGTTTTACAAAATCAAGTATATCTCGAGAACTATTAAATATATCTAATTACTCTCTATTGCTAAAACCAACCAATAATTAATTATGACCAAATTTATGAAAATTTCGTGATTTTGATTTTTTTTGTGTCGTGTTTTTACATAGTAGTCATGACGGTAGAAAAATTAAATATTTTTTTAAAGATAGTGTATTTAATAAGCTTTAATTTGATGTATATAACTTGTTGGCGGTATTAAAAAAAAGACCCATAAAAAATATTTAAATGAATTGTAGTCATAATCCACCGTATACTTAGTGATTTAAGAGGCGATGGAAGTGACACTCGTAAATAATAGTGCTTATTTCAAATAACCAAGATTGAAAAATATAAAAAAAAACTGAACTGTGAGTCGGACTTGCGCACGAATGGTTCCGTGCCATTATCTTTAAAAACCGGCCAAGAGCATGTCGGGCCACGCTCAGTGTAGGGCTTCCTAGTTCACTGTCATGGTTTCTAAAGGGTTTTAGTACTTACTATGTAAAACAAAGCAAAAATTGTGATGTGTTTTAGCCATTGAAACTTAACTTGAAATTTAAATATTTTTTTGGGTCTTTTTTTCAATACCACCAACAAGTTATATACATCAAATTAAAGCTTATTAAATACACTATCTTTAAAAAAATATTTATTTTTTCTAGCGTCATGACTACTATGTAAAAACACGACACAAAAAAAATCAAAATCACGAAATTTTCATAAATTTGGTCATACTTAATTATTGGTTGGTTTTAGCAATATGGTGTATATGCAAAATATGAAGCTTATAGATATGCCTTTAATTTTGTTCAAGAGAATAATTAGATATATTTAATAGTTCTCGAGATATACTTGATTTTGTAAAACTTAAGATCCACCATCTTTGATTGGCCCCTATTTTTGTTAGGTAGCACTTATAAATGGCAATCTTGAATTTTTGACGTTTTTATAAGCTTACCTAACAGCCGTGAAAAGGAAAATTTGTACCTCCTTATTTTAACCATACCTGTCATACAACGGAAATCTTGAAATAGCCCGTATGCCTATTAGCTACCACTTTGAGATGTCTATCATACTTTTTTAACATCCTTATGAATATGTCTAACTACTGTAAAAAGGACACTTGGTACCCCCAAATTATACCGTTTTCTAATTTCAGGCCGACTTTCTGGGTAGGCAGCGCATAGGTGATTTTGTGGTCACTATATCCATGGGCCTTAGTCCCTGCTTTCCATCAGTTGGGCTGAGAGCTCAGTTGTAGCTTCGTCACATACAAAAAAAACTTGTCTCAAAAGACGAATGCCAAATGCCTGATGGGCACCTTTCCCAAAGGATCCTATTTAGAATGAGATTAATTAACGATTATTTATTTTTAAGTAAGATTTATGGTTTCTACTAAAAATAAAACTATGAAAACGGATAAACTCGCGTATATATTATAATTCAACTTTAACTTCATTCCGACGTATCGAACACTTTACAGGGTTCGTGGTCTGCGGGCCATTCATGAGTAGGTAATCCTGTAACCGAAGAAAATATTAAATAAATACCCTTGTTAAATATCTTCAGTTCTAAATAGGGCTTTTGAACTCAGAAGCCATAGCGAAATTACTTGCATTTTTACAAATTCTACTTGTAGTAGACTATACCTGTACAGATTTGGAACAATTTTGGAATTATAACAATTTAAGTCTCACGTATTTAAGTCGATGATTGCTCGACATGTTTCGACCCATTAAGAGGGTCCTCGTAGGTGTTACTGACGAGGACCTCTGCCAAAGCCCGACGCGTTCTGCGGGCCTGCGCCCTGCTAGAACGGGTACTGGCCGCGGGCGATGGTGGCGGGGGCGATGCAAGGAAAGGAAGAAAAAGATACGGACCGCTACCTAAGGGCCGATCACACCACCACCCATCTCATCTTTCCTCTGTCCCATTAAGAGGGTCCTTGTCCGGAGCACCCTCAGCCAAATCTCTCTTAATGGGTCGAAACATGTTGAGCAATCATCGACTTAAATACGCGAGTAACCCGTTTCGATATTTTAATATACTGTACCTCTTTATACCTACCACCAATATTTGACTTTACTGTCTACACATACGCCGAGTAACTACTAGTCACATTTCCAATTAAAATGTATTTTATATACAAGTTTTCACAATTACATTTTCATAACAGCAAAATATCAAACAATGTTTTTCGGTTATCATGATAGTTATTATATAGGTACAAACCACTTATTATTAAATTATTATTTGGTCTAAGAGAAGCATAAACGATATTAAATACAATTTATATTTGAAAAATTTTCAATGTATCCTGCGACCGTATAATAACATGGACGTCTAACGCCAGCTCAAAAGAAGCCAGCTTTGAGAAAATTGAAATTTCAAAATATTTTTTTTGTTATTTTAATAATTTTACCAGAGCAGAGAACTCTTTGGTTTTGACAATATATTAGCCGTTGCTATCGTTTAAAACCAAAAACTATCCTGGAACTGCCGAAAATGCCCCAGCATAGCACACCTGAACTTTGATAAAATTGAAATTTCAAAAATTTTTTTTTGTTATTTTTATATTTTTTCCAGAGCAGAGAACTCTTTGGTTTTGACAATATATCAGCCGTTGCTATCGTTTTAAACCAAAAACTATCCTGGAACTGCCGAAAATGCCCCAGCATAGCACACCTGAACTTTGAGAAAATTGAAATTTCAAAATATTTTTTTTTGTTATTTTAATAATTTTACCAGAGCAGAGAACTCTTTGGTTTTGATAATATCAGAGCCATAGCTATCGTTTGAGACCAAAAACTATCCTGGAACTGCCGAAAATGCCCCAGCACAGCATACCTGAACTTTGAGAAAATTGAAATTTCAGAATATTTTTTCTTGTCATTTTTATATTTTCACCAGAGCAGAGAACTCTTTGATTTTGACAATATCTCAGCTGTTGCTATCGTTTAAGACCAAAAACTTTCCTGGAACTGCCGAAAATGCCCCAGCATAGCACACCCGAACTTTGAGAAAATTGAAATTTCAAAAAAAAAATTTTGTTATTTTAATAATCTTACCAGAGCAGAGAACTCTTTGGTTTTGACAATATCTCAGCCGTAGCTATCGTTTAAGACCAAAAACTATCCTGGAACTGCCGAAAATGTCCCAGCATAGCACACCTGAACTTTGAAAAAATTGAAATTTCAAAATATTTTTTTTGTTATTTTAATAATTTTACCAGAGCAGAGAACTCTTTGGTTTTGATAATACCGGAGCCGTAGCTATCGTTTCAGGCCAAAAACTATCCTGGAACTGCCGAAAATGCCCCAGCATAGCATAGTCAACCGGGGTCAATGGGGACAATTTTGAACTTTGAGTAAGATTTTAACGGAATATTTCCATGAACGAGCTCAATGTTATGGTTTCAAAACTTTAATCTTATGTTAGAAATCCTATTTATGATAGTTTTATTACGATAGAATCAATCTAAACCCCCTTTTTTTCAAAAAAACCGGCCGTCCCTATTCAGGCTGCATACGGGGTCAATAGCAACGAATAAGGGACCAATAGGGAAAAATGGCTAGGGTTGTCACAAAAATAATAAGCTTACAGGTACGTACCTAGGTACCTTTCTACCCAGTAAGTAGGTATTGCAAAACTTACAATAACTATGGAAATAGGATGGCATAATATGATACATATGAATAAAAATACCTGCATTTAACAAAGCTTTTATTTATAATGTACTTGTGGGTAATCACTGTAGGTAATTATTCAGAATCATCATCATCATCATCAGCCTATGATAGTCCACTGCTGGACGCAGGCCTCTCCTATTAACTATGCGTATAGACACATTAGGAGGTAAATGCCCATAATCGCCACGCTGGGCAAGCGGATTGGCGATCGCAGTAATGTGTCCACTATGATGACGCTGCTGCCCATCATCAATCTTTTATCAAATAATGGTCAGTGACACTCATAATAATACGGGTAACAAAAATTGTTTAAGAATTTGTAGCAAATAAAAACACCTTCTAAAACAACCAGTTAGAATAACAAGGCTGAGCTGCCAAAATTAATACAAGAAAGTAATATAATATGGGTAAGAGGCGTAGGAACTAATTTTTACGAAAGCAACTGCCTTCAAATTTAGAGGGTAAAAATAACCTAATCGGGATTAATCCGGTTTCCTCGCCATGTTTTCCTATAGGTACTTACCGTAAAATAACAAATTACTTAATAAAAAAAACTTAAAGCCAGTGTCAGCAAACCTTCCGAAATTCACTCATTCAAATGTTGGTTAAAGAAGTCAATTGGTTGAAGGTGTTGGTTAAAGTAAGTGAATTGGTAGTAGGTACCTACTTATGTACTTAAAACACGAAACATATATTCATTTAATCATAAAAATAATTTTGGCAGCCCTGTCCCAATACACCCTTTATCGTCCTTATTTGAACTAATTACGTCCCTATTAACTGTCAAAGCCGACCCGATCCACCCCTCAAGCCGTCCCTATCGACCCCCAAAGCGTCCCTATAAACCTCTGTTTTTTTTCAAAACTTGCTTATGTTTTTGTTTTCGCACTTTTGGTATTGAAACAAAGATAATTTCAACTTACCGTGACATAAACACCTTCTTTAATACATGGTTAATCTCCTTATAACTGCCGGCACTGCTTAACTTGTTTAAAAACATACATTTTTTAAAGACTCCCGAAGCACATTTGAACGGGTCACTGGCGACGTCAACTTCGAACTGTTAGTTCGACCACCTACCGCTACCTTCATGCCTGTCCAGTGTTGCCATTGGCATCAGTATATAATCTACTTTCATTTGGTAACGCACAAGCAAATTCGTGTGGAGAAGTTTTAAAGATATTATGAAGTAAATGTCGTTTCCGGTTTTTGTCCCTATTCACCTCGCCATCCCTATGCACCCCAGTTGACGGTACCTGAACTTTGCGTAAATGCCGTTTCTGACACCGATTCATTTTGTTTTGTGTGTCGATAAACTGGTAAAATACGTATTGCTTGTGTCAGGAACTCTCTATTTCTACATAATGAATCTATCCTATGAGTTTTATTGTAATCGGATCGATTTGATATGCTAACGTGTGAAGTTAGCATATCATTTTGAAGAAAACAGTGACATCATTTTTTTTCCAAAAAATGATAGAACTATTGTTAAAAAGTATCAGGAACTCTAGAACTATTGTGCATGCTATAGGAACTCCAATAAAAACGTGATCTGCTCATACTTGATATGCTAACTTCACGCACCCCTCAAAAATGCCCCCAAAAGCAATTGTTCAATTGTGTCAAGATGGGCAGGACATAGCGCTTTTCTTAACACCGCGCATATTTCGGCGCAACATCTTTGACAAATGTTTATAAAATTTAGCCAATTAAAACTTTGATGGACCAATCACAACTATATTTAAATGGCGGTTTAAGAATTTATAGGTTGATATTGACATTAATTACCGTGATGCATTGAAGAGGGGGTGACACTGTCAACTAAAATTAGGAACCGTTTTTGAAAGGCAATTTAATATGGCGTGCAGCTTCCATGTTTTATTTGTTCGTAGGGTGGATCTTTGACTCTATCAGAGTCGTCTATCAGCCTACCATTTTTTGTCAATATTTAAGTATACGTACATAAATTGTAGTTTTGTAAATAAATATCGAAGTTGTGATC